>JAUMGZ010172342.1:2447-14829 GCA_032359645.1 Pododesmus macrochisma | reverse complement strand
ACTAGAGAGAGTATGTGTTCTTACGTTACTGATGACATCTCTCCTATTTAATCTACGTTACTAGAGAGAGTATGTGTAATAACGTCACTGGTGACATCTCTCATATCTAATCTACGTTACTAGAGAAAGTATGTGTTCTAACGTTACTGGTGACATCTCTCCTATCTAATCTACAACTAGAGGGAGTATTTGTTCTCACGTTACTGATGACATCTCTCCTATTTAATCTACGTTACTAGAGAGAGTATGTGTTCTAACGTTACTGATGACAGCTTTCCTTTCTAATCTACGTTACTAGAGAGAGTATGTGTTCTAACGTTACTGATGACGTCTCTCCTATTTAATCTACAACTAGAGAGAGTATGTGTACTTACGTCACTGATAACTTCTCTCATATCTAACTTCAATCAAGAGTTTACTTTAGAACTGTAAATAGGCTGTAGAATGGCATGTACTAGACATAGAAAAATATAAACAATTGAAAAGTATTGTTTAATTGTGTGTTTTGTGTTGTGTTTTCCGTAATTTATGATCAAATACATCACTGTTTAAGTATAACGTGACTGTGCTTCATTAAAGTTCAAAGTAGAACTAAATACATGATTACATTGTAAAACCATTCATTTATGGACACATAAAACCACAGAAAAAAGTTTATCAGAATGTCTAGAATATAACATGTGTGAGAGAGAACTAAATGTGTGTACGTGTGTGTAAATATAATATTATGAGTTAGTCCATTTGGATAAACGCCATTTATTGACTTTCTTGGCCCTTAATCCAAAGCGGACCCGGAGTGCAGACTTGCTCTGAATGACTCTCGGTAGTATGCGCTACAAGAATACAGACTCAAATATTTCGTACAGTTGACTTTAATACCTTCAGGGGCCCCAAAGTGAGTAAATCTATTGTGATATTCGCCATTTTCACCTTCTTTCGAGTTGCATAGCGCCCAATCTAAAGCGGACCCGGGGTTCAGACTTGGTCTGAAGGACTCTCGGTAGTCGGCAATACGAGACTGCTGACTCACATTTTTGAGTTTACATGTTTATATAAAGCTTTAAAATATCAAATGTCAATAATAACTATTCAGACATCACATTATACAAATAGGGAAAGGTAATTAATTCTGCTATATATATTCAAAACTGACTTGACACTCATTGACTCAGCGTACACCATTGTAGAGCATATATTGTACTAAGAGTCCTCCAGACCAAGCTCAGACCCCAGGTACGCTTTAGATTAAACCCTACAAAAGCTCGAAAGTAAATGATAATTGGGAAATATTCAAATGGACTTAGTTACTTCGGCGACCCTTCGGGGTATCACGGTCAACTATGCCAAACATGTGAATCCGATTTCTTGTGCAGCAGACTACTGAGAGTTCTTTAGACCAAGTCTGGACCCCGGGTCCGCTTTAGATTTAAACCCAATTGTACTAATCATTTGAGTCTGTAGTCTTGTAGAGCAGACTACTGAGAGTCATTCAAACCAAGTCTGGACCCCGGGTAAACTTTAGATTGAGCGCCATGAAAGTCGAAAGTATGTGCTAAATGGCAATTGTTCAAATGTACTAACTTTTTTCCATATACAAAAGTATCTACATGTACATCATATATTTACACCCACATACACTTTTTGTAATCGTGCATACATGTTGCATTTATACATGTATATATGTATAACAGTTTATGTATTTAATCAATTCATTATACCCCCGCTTCGACGGAATGGGGGGTATATAGTGTTTGCTTTGTCCTTGTGTGCGTGTGTCCCTGCATGCGTGCATGAGTGTGTCTGTCCGTATGTGCCCGTGTTCGTCAAAACAGTTTCCGAATCATATCTCCCATGCTTTTTCGTTTACTGTAATAAAACTTAGTAAATGGGTACTTGTACAAAAGGCGTTATGTCGTGTATCATGAGAAGGTCACTGCGACCTCTACCTTTACCTTTGACATAAATAATATTTACATGTATATTTGTTTCATGGGCTAATCTCTACTGCTTTTTCACATACTATAATGAAACTAAGTATATGGGTACTAGTGTTGAAATCGGTGTGTGGCGTACATTAAGTATGTATCGGTGACATCTGCCTCTACCTTTGACCTACATGATAGTGAATATTGGTTTCCGGGGCATATCTCCCCTATGTTTTCATACGCTTCAGTGAAACTTAGTATATTGGTTCTTTTGTGGAAGTCGGTGTATTACATTTAAAAAGTAGGTCTTTGTGACCTCTATCATGTATCTCTCTGATACTTTTAACCATCCAATATCGAACTAATATGCACAAAGTAGATGTTTTAAGGTGATGTACGTTAAAGCGGGGTTATCCAAAAAGCCCCCCTCCGAGCTACATCTAGTTTAATAAATATTGAAAATTAAAAACAATAATTCGAATATCCTATCTACTGCTACATGTGAAAATCAAATGTACTGCTAACAGTGGATTGGATATTCGAATGTCCGGTCACCAATATCCAATCCACTATCAGCTTCAAGCAAATCCATATAGAAATAAAAAAAAATTCTGAAAAAGAATAAGATAATTTTTACTACACGAGGTGGTGATACTAGAACTTATGTGACACGAGGTTTCCTATCCTTAGCCAACCATTTGTGTTTCTCTTTTTCCTTTTCTCCACTATATGGTTTATTTCCTGTGGTTCTAGCACTGTATTCTATACTTAACACTAAGAATTTCCTCAAAATACTGTTGAACGACTGGCCAATTTTACAATTACTATGACAACGCGTAGCTGACTATCAAAACTCCATCGAAATCGAAAAGAAATGAGAGTACTAGTCTATTTCCTGTAGTAACAATTTTCCGGAACTCTTCGTACGTCGCCCGTGTGCAACTATACTTTCGGTTGTATTCTACGCAGGCG
The DNA here is from genome assembly GCA_032359645.1 of Pododesmus macrochisma. Classification (NCBI taxonomy): domain Eukaryota; kingdom Metazoa; phylum Mollusca; class Bivalvia; order Pectinida; family Anomiidae; genus Pododesmus; species Pododesmus macrochisma. The sequence continues at coordinate 11,932 of JAUMGZ010172342.1, read as the reverse complement.
AATGTCAAGTAAAACTAGTTCTGATAAGAAAGGGAACTTGTCGGTCGTATTTTTAAATCACTATTTAACATGAAACCAACGCAATGTGTTTATCATGAAAACTGACAGATAAAACGTGAGGTGATCGAGGCTACATGAAGTAATAAAAATGGCGACCGATTCACAGTTCCTTAGTAAAAGCGGAACGGCAATAAATGGGCCGAGACCACAATTATTTCTACTATATGAGACTACCAAAATGGTCATGCTAAAACGTGAATAGCTTCATCATCGACGTATGCTGGCTAATGAAAATTGAGAATATGTTAGATCTATCTTTGGTTAACAGAAATTTGACAATCTTGATATAGGTTAACCGTTAAAATTTTTTCATAAAATTAATTTTTCTAATTGACCTATGCAAATAGCAAAGGTCAGGTTGATATTCATGGCCAAATCACCCCTGTTAAAAAGATGTCCTGCAGCTTAGTAAACACACTAAATTCTAAAATTCTGGTATATATTGAAAGAAAAACACCTACACTTCTCAATAAAGTTCATTACTTAACTAAACACTCAATGACATAAATTACATTAAATTCTAAAGTCATATATTTGAATTTCTATAGGTACTACACGGCCAAAGGTCAATCTATATGTGGTTTCGCCCCATCAAAGCATTGCGCAATTCTTTTTGAATGAACGAAAACCCACACTGTACATAAATGTTACCTCTACAGTGCACTCTGCGGGAGGTGTTTGGATCATTAGTCTCCGTATGTATTTCGTATGTTTACGTTTAAGCTATATACATTGATAACGATTAATTAATTAATATCTAAGCTATTCTAATTTTTAATGTGATTAGCCCCAAAGACTTTATGAAATTCTTAAATAGAACGATAACATGGAAAGAAATGATACGAACGGGATTTCAATTTGTAGATAATTTAGCAATTATTTCAATTCAAATTATTGGGTGACGGTGTCAGTACAAATGAACATAAAATGATTTGAAAGGGCAGAATATTGCGATACACCGTCACGCAATATGAATAACAAAACACCAGTCTCTGTCGTTGACAATTAGTATTCGTGTTCAAGCCTTCTTTAATTTGATTGATAAATCGTTCTGTAAATTGTGTTGAACATTTCTTCTTTTATCAAATTAACATATAAAAAGGATTTCGTCACTTTATACTTTGCAGCAATGTAGGACTTATGATAATGTTTATGCTTATAAAACTTTTAAAAAAGAGAAACACAATCAAATATTTATATTAATATAAAGTACATCTAGAATAATACTCCGCTGTATAACATGTTATAAATTGAATATTTATGTACATCTAGAACAATACTACGCTGTATAACATGTTACAGATTGAGTATTTCTTACTTACCAGAGAGGACATGGCATTATTCTAATTATTGCCAGAAAATATAGCATAATTACTCACCTATTCCATGGCTTAATTTAACTTAACACAACGTTAGACAAGAAAACTCCAGAGGTAAGAGTTTAAGTATGTTTTTCGCTGATCCATAATATCCCTTGGTCCATTTTGGGTGTACATCATACATGAGGCTCATATCAAGTTATATATATATCGCACTCATCGTCAACTTCTTAAGTCAGCATTCCCTAACATTTTGTTGCTACTGGCCATGTTAAACATTAAAATCCATATTGATACTCAGCAACGATTTCATTTCGTGTATAGAGAAAAAACATCTGGAATCTCTATTAGTCTGTAAAGATTTGTTTCTACATTAACATTCCATTTATTCCATGAGTTCAGACTTTTACACAGAGATATTTGGAAAACAAAACTAATCAACTTTACCACTTTGTTGCGTCGTGTAATTACACCAATAGTTCACATCATCTGCATGTCATGTTGATTTCAACAATCTAGGAAAGCAGAGCAAATCATAAGCGTTAAACACAGCACGTGTTGACACCACGTAAGGAGATATTACGTATGGAGTAAAGTTCACTCTGCTACCACTGTTAGCTCTGGAAATCTCGCCACAGAAGCGTTCTGTTACACTCCTTTTGGATGTAATAGCGCAGCATATCTTGCCACTGGGTAATAACAATTAGAGAAGTATCTTTGTCGAATGACCATTTTAATACCAGATGTAATAAGCTGTATGAAGTAGCTGCTGATAACGGTTGATCTGACTGGAGCGGCAATCCATAAACCAAATAACTTCTCAAGTGTTTCATTGGCTGGTGAGCAAAGCGGAAGAATCGTTCGGAACGTTTAATCAGAAAAACATTAATAACGTTCCCCTATTCTATATTGTGTTATCTTAAATAAATTAATCAAACAACGCGATGGACAAAACATTAATGTAAACAACGCATATATGTCAATGCATGTTATGGTTATATTAATTAAGATGGCAGTGACTGAGCTACTGTATCAAAAGCTCGGCGCGCGTCCCCTAAAAACTTCCATATTTTATCAAAATCCATTATATATTTCTACTGAAAAAATGTTACCCAGTCAGCCCTTTAAGTGCGCCTCTTCTAAATTGAAATCCTGGATCCGTCGCTTGATGCTCTTTTAACTTTGAAGCGATCACTTGATATGTACCTATATATTAAACGTTTAATAATACCTTGACAAATTGCACAATACCATTTAGAAAACAAGTGATGAATATATCATAAACCAAATAAAGTTGTTTCATGCTGATCTTGAAACGTGTTCTAAATTGTAAATGTGAACATGTACTTATAACCTTAAACCTTGTCCGTATCACTACTCAGTAGACATAAGTTGCACATTTCTGAAAGATCTTTACCAATGTACTAAGGGCGTTAGAATCTTATAATGGTCATTGTTGTGGCAAAACTGTATCATTGCGTACTTCTTTGGATAAGAAGTCGAAAATGTTATATAACTTAACTATGGATATAAAAATGTCAACATTTCACCTTTGACACTAGCAGAAAAACCAGACTGCGAGATTATAGAACATATTGTGGCGGCATCAGTTTTGCCTTTTGCAATTTTTACAAATAAAAAATTCGAGATTTGTCTGTTCTGTAACCTCGTATTTACCTTGGGGCAATGTATTAAGTGAATTTTAATTTTATCTTATTCTAATAGTAGCATAATATTGATCAAATGCTGAGTTGCATGTGTAAAGTTACTATTTCATATCACGTAAACCCGCATCCAGATTTAGCTTTGCGGTGACATCCTTTCCTTAATATAATTGGTTTTTTTTTTTTCATATTTTACTAAGTGTGGAACTATTAAAAGTGAGTCGACATAAACTGCTAGGTAGCGATTGACAGACTATTAATTAGAAAAGTTAATAAAATGTAAAACCCTGACTTGTTGCTAATATTGTTTAACCAACACAGAAAGACAATACAGAAGTGCCTTATCATGAGTTTGAAAACCGAGAAACCTGCCATTGGTGTATCATTGAACGCACAAATCCAAAGTAGTAAATACAAAAAACCAAGACGATATTCTAAAGCCGTAAGTTCATGGACATGGGCAAACAAAAGGAAAACAAACGTACACAGAAAAATTAACCAAATGTACATTTATTAGCTAAAAAAGGAAACATCACAAACTTCTATTAAAAAACTAGAAGGAAAACCAGGTGCTTGCGAAATAGGAAGCGTTTCCTGCTACACATGCGTCACCCGCCGCGATGCTTCGGTCACCATAAGAATATGCCACCACTATGGTGACGAAAGAGCAAAGGAGAAAAACCATCAACATAAGAGGAATAGAAGCAGTAACAGCATCATGAAAGCAGAGCTGTAAAGATAGTGCGGCGAAGAGTAACAACACCCATGACTGCATGCTACATATTATATTACATTATATACATAATCAAAGACAGACAGACAGACTGACTTTACAGATGGGACAGAAACTGCAAAGCAAAATGAAAAATACCAAATTCTGATTCAAAAACAGGACGAGTAGAACCAACAGACCGATAGACATTGGCAATCCAGCAATAGCCTTATCAAACAATTCAGCAACGAAATAAAAAGAAATAAATTGACATTACAACAATCCCTATGACTACTCAGCCGAACGGCATTATTTTTGGAAAAGTTCACTTCGAACAAACCATAGTAAACAAAAGCGTACCAAGCAAAGAAGTTTCATAAAACCTTCGAAGAATTTCACCGATGTAATAGAAATATACTATAAAGCAAACACCGAGAGACATGTTTCTCTTGCATGTACAAGCACAAACTCATAAATAAAAAACCCAGATAGAGCGCGTGCACTCATAATTCCCTCAGTAAAGTCAATTTCCTAATCTATAGTTATTCGATAAGTGAGCCTGACTTCAGTGACCATATTGATTTAGAATAATCATATTTGCTAGATGCTGATTATTCTTAAATCCTTAAAGATATGTTATTCTTATGTTGTTGAAATACAATCATCATTTCAAATTATGTTTTCATAACACATGTTGCTCAAGCTTACATACATATGTTCAACCATGGATTGCTTTTGCAATAATTAGACGCAGTATTCAGCCTCTGTGCTATATCGTATCTAAATAAGTCATGAATCTATTTGGTATTCATTTCCTGTTGAATGAAGTTTTTAAACAATAATATTTGCTCCGAGGTTTTTTTCGACAATGTTTCTATGTGACTAAGCAACTGAACCAAACCACGCTAACTTTAGACAGAAGGCTCTCAGATTAAAATGAAGCAACACATATGCTACGTAGGCATCATTCTGAAACTTTTATCTTTAATTTATTGCTTTATTACTATTTCAATCTGTATCAATTATTAAAGCAAGCACAAACGTAAATTACAGTACGTACGTACCAGCGTAGAAATTTAGTAACTTTGTTACTTAACATAAAATAGAACAAAAATAATGAATAAATGATACAGTATTAATAAATAAAGAATCAACACATACGTTTGAAAATTCCTGTTTTGACTACGCGTACATTTTAAATTTTGGCAAGACAATTTTGTACTATTATAGGTATGGTTTTTGTCTATCATAACCATCGTGAATTTGTGTCACCGTTGCCCCATTAGCTCTGTAGCTTTAATTTACTGAGGTCTTGTCTATTCAAGGTTGATTCTTCTCTTGCGTTCATTGATGACAGCAGCTTCGAGCAAGATCTGGGATTCGGGACGGGGTAATTCACACAGAGTTTTGGCTCCTTCCTCTTATAAATATCATATTTATCGGAGGCATGATTCAGGTTGCATTTTTGTATATTTATATATAAAATTATGTTTTTCTGTAACTGGGAATAATGTAAGGATTCAAAAGAGCATATCCAAAGATATCTAATTAATTCATGAGATGATAAGTATCTTAAATTCATTTCTACTTTAATTATTTATGAAGCGTGTCTCCAAGTGTTCATTTCACATTCAACGATGCTTGAATTTCTATCAAATTGCTAATTTTGAATCTATTCCGTTAGAGACACGGTTGGACGGTAGAAAACAGCTGCCATTACACTTTATAAGTTCAAATCAGCATTTGGTATATTAAAGACAATACCTGCTGGAGGTCTTGTATGTTAAAAATGTACATCAATATGTGAAATTATTTTTGACATTTCATCTGGAATATTGGTATATTTATGAATTTTTCAATGTTTTGCCAAAACTATTTTGTCTCTTCTGTGTATTCCTCTTAATCATATACATATTTTTTCATTGTAGATTCAAAATGCGACTGATAATTTGATTGCAAAAATTTATTTTAAAATTCGAGAAAATCTGATAACCCAGTTAAATTAACACATTTAATTATGAGGGCATGTCTTCCAAGTGTACGACTGACTGGGGATGGGTAGTACTATCTATATAACCTTTAATGATGACATGATAAACTACAAACAGTGATAACATCCTACTATTTATACACAGACACACCGTACCACCATAAAACATTTTACATGTATATAGCCAAGGTACCAGTGTAACAGGGTGAAACAAGAGTAAATACCAGCGTGTTGGCCCAGTGGTTACGGCACTCACTTAGTGCTGGTAGACTAGTGGTACAATAATCAGTTGTGGGATCAAATCCCGGTGTGTCAAAACCTAAGGCTTTAAAATTGAACAATCTTCTCGCTCCCTGCTAAGCGCTCTGCATTGCTGGGTAGGAGGAAGACTGGTTGACTCAGTGTCAGTATAATGTGACTGAGTGAAGTATCACAATGTGTCTGCTGCGTGATATTTCAGTGAGACAGAATATAAAGTCGCCATATGTGTGCACTATCACAAGCAGACACTGTCTCTATATGACCTATATATGAGTTAAAGGGACACTAAACCCCAATAAACAAAAGGTCCCTATCAATATAGACACAGTACCAGACTGAGTATTATATATATTTATAAGGGTACTGGGAAGTTACCAATTATTGCCAGTTTTTACACAGTTGGCAATAGTTGGTACCTGGCGATAAATGGTTCAGTTACAGTATATCTATCAATGTTTTATTACCTCTACCCTTGCAAAAATTGCATATTCTCAAATAAATTCAAAGTCACCGATTACAAAATTTACTGAACAATTTATACTTATGTCTGAAGAACTCTATCTCCTTAATAAATGAGATCTAGTCATTTAGGTTAGATGTAAGCTGATCATTGAAAAAACATAAAATTGGACATTTTAAAATTTTAATAGTGAGAACTGGAAAAATGTAAGATAATCAGGTCATATTATAGGGCACTGATTTACTAAATATGGCTTAAAATTAATCAACATATCTAAAGACATGGTGTGGAAACAAACTAAAGTACATTCTATTATAAGTAACAGTGACCTTGACTTTCAAAAACACCAAAATCAGTAGGGTTCTTACTTTTCCAATGGCAATAGAACCATTGGTTTTTTCCTTTTACAATGAGAAATAAAATTACATCATTACCCATTTAGTTTAAATCAAATTACCCAAACTAAAGATACCATGTTGAAATCAACTGGTTTATAGACCGAGAGACAGAGACACACTTGTATCCTCTAATTTAGTTTGAGGGATAAAGATAAATATTTTCCACAACAAAACATTCAGTGACAACCAACCAATGTTGGATGTGTGTGTTCGTACTACACTGCTTTCATAAGAAGGTTAGGCACACCCTATTCCACGCATGACGTCAGCTATGATTTAATTATTCATTTAAACATTGAATTATTCAAAGTTAAAGTCTGTGACGATATTAATTTCTTAGTGCCATCCAATCCTGACTTGAATGGCTGACAATGGCAATCTATACATATCTCACATAATTGTATATATATATATACATAAAACAAAAAAATATGTCTCGTATGAAGCTCACTGAAGCCTGCGACAATGACAGCCCTGTACGATTCCTTATCATTGAATTAGGCACACTCTGGCCCTAACACAAAGAAATTTATATTGTTATATGATGAACTGAATTAAAGTCATTTACCTAACAACTAGAAACCAGATATGTAATTGAAGAATTACCACTATGCACTATAACGAAAGAATCGTTATTTAATGTGTCGTTATAAATTGTTCTGCGTTATGAAATATACAATACCGACTTGTAATTCAGACATTATATTTGGGAAGTCTTCTTCAGCATGTATTATACAGGATTACTGAGAAATTTGTTTTCTTGGCAGCCAAAAGGATAAAACTGAATCATTGTTGAGGATTTTTTTTTACAAATCTTATATAAGTATCAAGTATTCATCAGAGTAGAAATGTATAGTGTAAAGTATGGCTGAAACAGTGACTTGTATCAGCCATTCTTCATAAAACATTTCAACAGGAGAAAAATCAAATCTTGTAATTTTCTTGTAAGAAGTTTGAAAAATTTTCAATTGCAAAAATGTCGTCCGTTGAAAAAATGTTGGAAGAGAGTTCGATTGTGTCACCACTAGAACAGTCAGGTAAGGTCATCATGCTTTGGAGAAATAAGTAAACTGTTGTATTTGTTGTATGTGAAAACAGACATAACTTTAAAGGCTGTAAATAAACTAAAAAATAAATTGTGCATTTTTAGATGCTCTGGTTTGTTCAATTTTCACTTTCATTCACTGATTAAGACTCATCAGTATTTAACAGTTATATCTGTAAGATTGAAAGATTTCAAAGTAAGATCAGAACTGTCTGAATGTGAGACTTCATGTAGTGCTATATGATCAAATTAAGATGACACACTTAGGACCTTGCTATAACTGATCATTGTGTCAGTATATACATACACCTCAGATGGAACTGAATTCTGAAAAGACTTGCAGAATAAAGAAATAATGACAGCTTCATAAACTTTACTGTCTCGCATCATAAAATGATATAATCCTTCCTCAATTTGACATAATCCTTCAAAGACAACATGATGCATTCCTTCAGAAACAACACAACATCATCAAATGACATAATCTTTCAGAAACAAAATCACACAGTCCTTCAGAAATGACACAATCCTTCAGAAACAACATGACATCATGAATTTACTTTGTATATTGTACTATAATTATAGTATACAAAGTTTTCTTATCATTATTCTGTTGTGATAGTCATGTTGTTGGTTGGATCAATCATTTACACAGCGTTAAGTTTGGGTGTATTCAACTTTTTTACCTGCTTTTTAATTTTAAAATTAAACTTCTTCACAATAAAGATAGACTCTTTCAATGCAATTCAGGCGTTAATAATGCATCAATTAACGTATACAGAAAGTAAATGTCGTATGTCGACCTGTCAAGAAATAAATGGACATTAAAAGACTGCCTTTTATTAATTACTTAATGTTAATCATCATTTGAACCATGCTATACAAATGTATACATGAAAAATTAGTGCACAAGAATCCATTAAAAATGAACTATTAAAATTTAAGAAAAAAAAAAATATTACATATTGATAAACTGATTTGGCTTTATAACACCCGTCTGGCGATGATATTCCCACTCAGAGTAAAATTTTACGGAGAATAGATGTTATACATGTAGTAACAAGACAAAGTTGTAAAAATGTTATTTTAACTTTGTTAAAAAACAACAGGATTATATATCACTCGTTGATGTCACGACTTCTAATACCTAAGACTATATTGAATGTTTTTATTACAAGAGAGTCGGAACAATGATACGCTACTTTGGTAAGTATAGAGGAATAATATCTCTGACAAACAAGTGGTAATGCTATTGATTCAGTGTCTTCTAGATAAGTATAAATTCTCTAATAAGGAGAGATAGATATGTACAACACTATGTGTGTGGCAATCTTATGACGAGTACCAACTAAAATCAGCGGAACTCAGCATCGCTCTAAGGTCATTTTAGTCGGTGATTGTGCTGCAATCTTATGACGAGTACCAACTAAACAGCGGAACTCAGCATTGCTCTAAGGTCAGTTTAGTCTGTGATTGTGCGGCAATCTTATGACGAGTACCAACTAAAGTCAGCAGAACTCAGCATTGCTCTAAGGTCAGTTTAGTCTGTGATTGTACTGCAATCTTATGACGAGTA
>JAUMGZ010172331.1:0-14832 GCA_032359645.1 Pododesmus macrochisma | reverse complement strand
CCGCGACTGGGGGTGATGGTGGGTCAAACCATCTGCGCGGGTATATGCGATGGCGTGCCAACCACCAACGACAACGTAGTTCTAGTTAAAAATGATTTTAAAACCATTATCATTCAGTCAATCGTTATATTACATTACTATTATGATAAATAACACGTGTCTTTAAAAAGTGGCTTGATTAAAAAAAAAAAAAAAGGATTACAAATTGTCTTCGGGCAACTAAAAAGAGTATCAAGATGGCAAGTGGTCAGTTTACATTCTAAAAAGTACGTTAGGATTTCGAACAATTTAAAAAGGAAATCGGGATAACAAGTTTCTCACGTTCGTATTGATCCAGTTTATATAAACTTTCGTCGATATTTAAACAGAAATACATAAACGAACATCAGCATATATATTTATTCAAACAACTGGCGCACTTGTACCACGTTAGTCGGTCAATATAGTAAACCCAGAGATTGTATTTATTACACATGTACCCTCAGGCAAAATGTACTCGTGCGTAATCAGTTCATATTGCCTTTATATAGGTATTGTAGATGAAATGATACCCTATAATGGCATGTGTTAATGTATTGTTGTTAATATCAAACTAGACCAGGTATATACACACATTAAACAGATGTTGTTGAAGGACAACTCACCTAATATGTCACGTTTACTATTGCTGTCTGTATTAAGTAGGCGGAAAAACGTACATTCAAACATAAGTAAAATCAAATAGGAGAGAAAATTAAAGAAGAAGAAAGACCAAACAGGAAACACGAATCTTTCAGTCACTTCTTGACAAGAAAAAAAGAAAAACCTTATGGTAGAACGAAAAAAAGAATCAGTTTTTGTTTAGCCTCTGCCACCAGAAACATAATCTCCAGTCGGCATAGCTTTTCCAGATTACCAAGACACTCAAACTACCATACCGCGATACGAACTTCTTCATGATAAACGACAAGATATTCAGTTGTTTATCACATGGTCCTATGTCACTAAGAACTTAACACAAGAATTTCAAACATCTTAATGCCTTTCGAAATGCAAATAAAACAAACTATAGACACTGTTGATGAGAGATGCAAGTTTGTTTTATTAAAAGGGATCAGCAATTGCAAGGACTGACGAGTGTTTGTTGGTATAGCGGCTAAGACGATTACTTACAATGCAGCCAATGTTCGATTCTCGGCGCCCGAAGTGGGGTGAAATCGAATCCCCAAATATTAACGTATCACTTTTTTTTTCCAACTGAAAAAAATACTTGTCGCTGTCAAGCGTAAGATAATCGCCACGAGGCCGTGCTAATTTTAAACTTTGTTTAACGTCGACACAAGTCCTAAAACCTACCAGCAAGCAAGTGAAAACTATGCTCACATTTCTTTTCAAACAGGATGACTTTGAACTGCAAAAAGGATTTCATTGGCTTCCAATGTAGACAGGTCATGGAATATAATAAGCACGCCAAAATAGAAGTCTTTATAAATATTTTATAAATACGCATAAAAATGGGACGTAGAATTATCAAACTTTTTAAAATACTCAATTTATAAAATAAGAAAGAAGAAAAAAAGCGGAGCAAGAGTTCAACAATTCGACTAATTATGATATACATTGTACTCATAGTTTTGTAAAAACAAACCAGCTAGGTGGCGTAAAATACACTTTTTAATGTTTAAAAGCTTCACACTGATTACGTGTTAGTGACTCACTTCATGTCTTCCTCCTTGTTCATTATAGTATATATAATAAACTCTTTCGAGTTTGCACACAGTAAGATTCTGATCGGTCCAAGATGTAACAAATTCAACAAATTATATTGCATTTTTCAAATGTTGGCATTACCAAATCCCCGTACATGTGATTTTCAGATGAAGCAGGTTATTCTCTTATTTTAAGAAGTAAACATTTTACTATAAAAAGTGATACATGTACCAAGGGTATGTTTTTATTAACTCTATTTCTATGTTCATTACAGCACAAATTATTTTTCAACACCGATTGGGATGTCACGGTATTATTAGAGTCTTTTTCATTAAACTCCAGAACAGGTAAGTAAATCAGGTACATAATAAACATATACATTACACACGAATAAAAAACCTTTTGTATCAAAACAAATAACCATCGAAATGACCATGGATTAGTTCTAAATCTATCTTGGACCTAATGGTTGGCGCTTCTGTACGTTGTTTTAATCAATTTAGTCACTTTCACGGTACGTTTTGATCAAACGCGTTATACTGACTTAATATTACTATTTTCAGTTGTACTCATGGTCTGACAGAAAACTGTTTTCTCTGTTTTCTTTGTCTGTTATGTCTATTTTGTGTTCTCCTCTAAAGCATGGTACCATGTATATCTGTGCTTTACTCTACTTCAGGTAGATCTGTATTTGACATCATTCTCTATTTTAGATAGAGTTGTCATCTCGATTGCTCTATTTCAGGTATATTTGTTGTCATTTTTAAAAATCCATTGCAGGTGTGTTTGTCATCATTTTTTAAAACTCTATTGCAGGTATATTTGTTGTCATTCTGGCAGCCGTCATCCTCGGAGTGTTGTATGAGGGTGTTAAGTTCATTAGATTCTACATACACCGTGACGTCAATGTTTCAAAGTGAGTTAACACGATAGTAATACAGAAAACTTACAATAACAAATCGTGTTATAAAGGTTTATATTTATATATAAATAGTAGCAAATCATATCATGAGAGAGACGCTGTTTTCCCGTCATTTTTCTTCTAGTAAATTTGATTTTGATACAAGGTATATGCATGTTTGTTTGCTTAATATAGGGTTTAATACCCCTTTTCACATATGTCTAGGTCATAGTGAGTTAACACGATAGTAATACAGAAAACTTACAAAAACAAATCGTCTTATAAATGTTAATATATAAATATATAGTAGCAAATCAAATCATGAGAGGGAAGCTGTTTTCCCGTCATTTTCTTCTAGTAAATTTGATTTGAATACAAGGTATATGTATGTTTGTTTGCTTAATATAGGGTTTGAATGTCCCTTTTCACATATGTCTAGGTCATAGCGAGACGATGTCTGCTTGTATCAATGTGCATTGATGATGACTTTATAGTGCTGTCCCACTGAATGAAATACCAAACAAACTAAATGAAAGATTCGTTTAAAAATTCATAAGTATTCATCAACAATGGATTTTTTTTTATTTTCACTAAATGTTGTTCTAAGTTGTTGGCAAAGGTTTGTTTTCATTGCAAAGAACGAATTGTTATGCAAACAGATCAATAGCTAGAATGTCTTGTATGATTTTTTACAAGGAACGAAACAGTAAAATATGTGTAACGAATGTAAACAAATTGGTCAAGAAAATCTGTATGAGAAAATTCACTCCATCATTAACTTCATTTTAACACGTACACAGACGGAAACACATTCACACAATTTGAAACTTGTTTTTGCTCATTACACGTTCCATTTATGTCAATAATAACGCTTTATTCGTTGCTTAATATTATCGCAAGTAGCTACAAACCTTGGGCAACAAGTACGTTATGCATGGTGAGCGATATACCGAAACCATTAGTGATATCTTTTAAATGAACAGTTCAACACGAACCTGTATTCGAAATAAATAATCGGTGATTGTCATCAATGTTTGTTTTTAATATTCACAGAGCGTCCATTAAGAGCCGGGAGCACATACTACAGACAATACTGTACGTGGTACAGATCATAGGTAGTTACTTACTTATGTTGATTATCATGACGTACAATGTGTGGGTGCTACTAGCCACAATCGGTGGTATCGGTGTTGGCTACTTTCTGTGTCAGTGGAAAGGTCCCGAGAGGAGTATGCAGGGAGAGTGTCAACAAGCCTGCCATCGACCAATCAACAGACAGGAACAGGGTAAACGGGACTTTAGGGAACCGGAACTGGAACCTCTCAATGAGGGAATGGAGGAAGACCAGGACACACAAGAAACCAGGATATAAGTTTTTATGTCAGATTGATATGTTGGTAGGACATTCATTTTAGGTGTTTTAAAGACACAATTCCTTACTTGAACTGAAATGTAAAATATTTACTGCCTTGTTATATATAATGTACTTTAATTAAATTATACAAGAGGACCACCTTCTGCTTTTAACAATCGCACGTTTGATCTTGAAACAGCATTTTGAGATTATAGGATGAATGAGGAAATCTGTAATCTCAAACAAATAGTATGAATTTAATGTACTCTTCTGAAGTCAGTGGTTGTTGAAAAATTAGTTGAATAGCAAAACATTTACTTAGTTATTTCCTTTTTTAATTAATACATGTATATTTGGTTCTTTTTTTCTGTGTGCGTCCCATGGTTTCCGTTTGTTTACCCATGACCATGGACTTGCTTTTTTCGTATTTACAACTTTTTTTTTATCAAATTTGATAGATTTGTCCTGTTCCGTCCTTGCTCATTTTTAGAAAACTGGTTATCTAAAAAGACCTTTTTATGTTTCCACTTTCAGATAATTAATAGATGAGAGTTTTAAGTTTCTAAATTCTTAACGTTAACAGAGATATATTAAATGTCTAGTAGAGAATACATATATTGCTTAGATATATGAACACTAAACTATATACTCATTCTGTACATTTAAAGAATGTATCGGGTGTTATTGGTATTTATATTTTATTGGGTATATAAAACAAGAAACCTATAAAAAATTATAACATTTTTAAGATAAAAATACATAAGAAATTAGGCAGGAGCATTAGTCAATCCAAATGGCATGATTTTTTCATCGTGTTTTAATGTTTTGTATATATTCTTTGATTGAATATATAAGTTGCATATTGTATGCGGCATTTTCGTTTAAATGCTTCATTTTAAAAATTGTTGATATTACTGAGAAGTAAATCAACAGTTTATTATAAAACTTGGCGTAAATATTGCATTTATTTATTTTATATATGCCTGTTTTATCATAAGAAAGTTAAAAAGACTCTTGAAAGAAAGTGCCACAAGACAAGTCCTTGGTTGTATTTTAGGTATTAATCAGTTTCACCAAAGTGTTAAACGGAAAAGAATCACTTTACAAAATGTAAAGTATAGTGTTATACGGAAAAGAATCACTTTACAAAATGAGAAACGTCATAAAATTGTTCAATTAAGTCGGGTTCTTTTATGATTCTCTTGCCAAAATCAAGGATATTACTATTGTTACTAGTTGATGGATATGTTATGCTCGATTTTTATAGTTGGTGCTCTTGTTTTTTATTTTTTATTATGCTTTAGAAGCTTGATGTGGATTAAAGTGCTTAAATCATTGAAGGTGCTTTAACGTATTATTTCTTCACACTTGACACCTTTATTGTAAAATGCAATATTACATAACCTAGACATAAAGTTAATTTGCTTTTATTAAGATAATCAGAAAATTTAATATAAGAAACATTTTGATGATGCTCCAATAAAGTTAAGATTTTTTTTCTAAAATCCACGTGCCTTTAATGTTAACTTTACATAAAGTTTAAATACTATGTATTTTCGATTTAATATGTATATAAACTTACAATGCGTTTCCATGACAATACATTATTATTGTAACTGGGCATGTTTTATCGATATCGAATGACCAGTATCTAAAACATTAATGTATATAATGTTCAACTTGTATATTTTATTGTCACTTATATGTTTATGATTTTGTAAGCACTTGTGTGGATTATAGAAGCGTAACACTACCACATTAACTTGTACTATTGAAGATGAATTATTATTATTTATTGAAGAAAGTTTTTAAACTGGTAACTCCAATATACAATAAATATTTACTGTTTGAATATTTTCTTTTCACAATTTTGTGTATGTCAAGTTCAACTATTTATAAAAGAATGTTGTATCTTATTAAATGATTTTACTGCCGACTATGTTTTTTACACATATATATTTATATATATTATATATATCAGACTGCATTAATTTCAATAGGTTACCTTTCACCCGTCTTCGCTAGACAACGTATACAAATCACGTCCTTTCAGTTCGCTTATCATATCGTTTCGTAGTGAAACGTAGTGTAGCAAAACTTGTCTTGTGAAGATGCCTTTCACCATGACATGCTACAAATAGTTTGTCATGCTATGATGAAAATGGCTTTTTGTTATAATTTTTACATCAAAATATTACGGGAACTAGCAGTGTTACCTAAATTAACAACAGCAACAACAACATCAACAACAACAACAACAAAAACCCATCGATATTTAACCAAATGTTCCTTAGCCACCATAACACAAAGATTATACAAAGTACAGGTGGATAAAGTCATCAACACAAGGTAGGAATACATAATGTATTATTTAATCATAGCGTTGTTTTTATGCTGAATAAAACCTGTCTTGGCAACTTCTTAAGCATAGCATAACAACAACAACAAAACATATCGTTAAAACACCAACAACAAAAACAAGTCTGTTAACACACGATCTCTAAAATATTACAGCATCAAAAAGCAAGTTTGTTGACCAGCGAGATCTTGAAAATTTGAACTGCTAGAAGAAACAATTTTTTTTATCACAGATCTCTTAAAAATAACATAAAAACATTAGCCAAAAGAGTGCAAAACAACAACAACAACAACAACAACAAAACAAGTATGTTGACCAATGACACATTAAAGTCATTTTTATTTTACGACATTGTTAGATAATGCATATTTCGTTTATTGTTACCTTTACCAATGTTAATTTTGTGCAACGATGTATAAGTTTCATATTCATGCAAACTTGTGTCAACAACATTGACATCTTAATTATATCACGTTATCACGTGGGGCATTATACAATGTTGTTAACATGTCTGTTTAGTATGAATGTGTTTATTTCAAATTGAGTCACATAAGAAGCTTTAAAATGATCATTCAATTATTTTTCTTTTTTGATTTTTCAAATTTTGTAAAGATGCTAACAAAAGTATTGATATTATAATAATGTTATTAGTAGATCTACATGTGATTTCAGTATTGATAAAACGGTCTTGCCATATTTAATATGTATCTGCAATACTTCAAGCATTTCTTTGACTATTTCATATGTATGAAATATATACTGATTGGTTTCCTACTATTTGTAGTGAACTTACTCTGCTTTGTTTGTTTATTGGGGTTTAGTGTCCCTTTAACTCATGTCAAAAGTCATATCTAGACGGTAGTGAGATTACTTTGCACTAATTGATATCTCTTTCAATCAAATTGTGAAAAAATGTGTACAATAATGACACAATTTTTATGAATGATAATGTTTTTTTGTTGTGTTGTGGTTTACGTTTCACTCTTTTATATTTTTTTCTGTATAATTTATATGTTAAAAACTCTTACTTTGTATGTGCACAATAAAATTGATTGATATTGATCAATGCTCTGTAGACATATTTCGTCCTGTGATTTATTTGTTTATAAATACAGTCATTTTAGCAACTTTTGTATCTTAGAGTTAGAACTCTGTTTTCTTATCTATAAAATTACACAATTGTTATCTTGAGACTGAATATGTCATGGTAAGGGAAGGATTCTCTTGTTGTTAATACAATTTTGATGACGTCTAGTCAGAATTTGACTACCATGCATATTTCAGTGGGAAGGTTAAGATCCCGTTAACCGGTTTAACCACACCACATTTAATAAATAAAACCTGACGGGCCTTCAACTCACGGATTGAATGTTATACCCCAACACGCATCGACGGCATGTCCCTCCCGTGTGCATGTCGGATACCTAGTGTGGGACAGACCTTTTTACTAATATAGAGGGCGCTGACCATTAAAACTGGTGGCAAATGTTTATTTGCAGGGAAACTGTACATATGTATATATGAGATCGTCTTCAACGATATTCGAGATATTTCCCTTAATTATTTTGGGACAATTTTACGCATAAAAATGTTGATCTAAGAATAAACAGAATGTAACATCATTGGTGGCGAGTGTAAACATTCAACACTGGATCACACCTTTAGTACTAGCGTGACCAATACCTGCTTTGCATAACAATTGAGGATGATGTAAGCTACATTGGTGCAAAATATAATAAGATAGCTCTCAAGCGCTAAAATTTCTTCCACTTGTAACTAGGGAAGCCAGGCTAGACTTGCAAAGTCCGTGAGTGATTCGGTGAAACTTACCGTCAATGCGTTAGTCGTCACCGAGTACTACTCATATTTAGGTAAAATAATATTATCTCCCTGTGTCTATCGAAAAACGTCGTTCCGAAGGAAGTGTTTGGTAGTTACAAGATTTACTCTCATTCCATATTGAAACATGTGCTTAAAAAATATTTTATGAAAGCGCTCAAATTCCTTTCACTTTGAAGAGCAAGAGCAAGGGGTCGTGATCGAGGCGCTACAGAAGCTGATCATAGGTCGTTTTAATGCAATCACAAAAGAATGTTCAATCTATATCGAATCTCTTATATAAAGAATATATATTTTATGTAAAAGTAAAATCATTCCCTAACAATATATAAATTAAACACAATTTTGCATTGGTTCAGGGCGACACGCAGAAGATATTTGAGGATATTTATAATAAATAGTTATCTCCTATAACTGAAAACTGAAGATTTCTTTGTTCAATCGACACGAGTAAACCGAC
This sequence comes from Pododesmus macrochisma, assembly GCA_032359645.1. NCBI lineage: Eukaryota > Metazoa > Mollusca > Bivalvia > Pectinida > Anomiidae > Pododesmus > Pododesmus macrochisma. The sequence continues at coordinate 6,230 of JAUMGZ010172331.1, read as the reverse complement.
TGTATATGTTTGTAGCTGACTGTTTCAATTGTTGGATCATTTCAGTGACCGTTACTCCGAATGAACTCATAAGAAAATGATAGCAAATACAAACAGAAAACTAGGCAAAAACCGAGTCTATAAAACGTGAAGAAACTTGAACAAAGGACGTTGGCAAACGAATTATGTTCGATATTCCTGGAGTGTTTCAACTTTCAACTGGGACACCTGTGCTTGGGGATAGAAAGCTAGACATATGAATCAGCAATGGAAGACTTTTTAATATTAGAATTGACAAATAATATACAGGCAGCTATAATAAGCTTTGGGCGTGAAGAAAAATTGTGCACTGAGAACCAAGATAGGCTAAGAAAGCCCTTCAAAGAAGGTAATACTCAAATTTCGAGTAGAAAATATATTTATTGTGTAATAGATCGCGTATGCTCTTTGATTTAGATTAGGGAACAAAGTGCTGCTAGCCGCTTTATCATGACCTTAAACAGAGGAATTAAAGAACACACCGATAACACCATTTTGATTAATTATCCTTTGGGAAATTCCATTTTTTAAAGCCAGGGTATATTATTTTATATGATATATATAGTTTATAATTTGTAAAATAAACAATAAACACCAAAGATAAATTGCATATCAAATAAAGAAACTTGATAAGTCCATTGGAATTAAAAGTGATAGCATATCATGTATAAGAATTAAGCAATGAGACCAGACCAGACCAAAGAGACTACACCAAACAAATGAGACCAGACCAGACAATGTTTTAGAACATGCCGGAAATGTTAAGGTATTGCAGAGTTATTCCAACAGGCGGAAGAGCAGTTAGGTACTAACCTACATACTGTTTAATGCATGTATTTAAAACCGACCTGCTATAGAGTGGTGAAACCTATATGAATTGTAGGGAAAATATAGATGAAGAATCGATGCTTGATAATGAGAGAGTGTCTATATGTGTACAGTATGCTTGATAAAGAGAATTTATCTATATTTGTACATTTAACATGTGCAAGCGCTATAATATTTCATTAATACCATTATGGAAATTTACTGAATCATTTTAAAGCACTCCATATCAACGTTTTCGATACATGTAACAGAAATGTTTGAATTATTCTTTTACGTTTGATGCGTCATGTCGCACATATCGTAATCCTCAATGGCCACATCAATACGTCTGACAGGATACACGAGAAAATGAAAATATATCAAACGATGCTTCAAAAAATTCACCTATATAACGTTATGTACAATGTCATATTACACCATTTCAATAAAAATAATTTTATCTCAATAATGTGTCATATATCTGTTTGACTGTTGATGGTTATCCACGAAATGATATTTTTCGCCTCGACACGACTTGAACACAAGACATGTACAATGTCAGATATGGGGCGCCGTTTTACTTTTTATTCCATTTACGTGTCATCATTTTGCATGATGGGTAATATTCACTACAGCGAATTATAATGATATCACCAATTCATTATAGTGGTATCACTTTAATGGAATGAAAAGGAAAACGGTGTCCCATAGTTGGGAAGAATACTTCGGAAGGAATCAGAGGAAAGTTGATAAGATGAGGGGAAGACTCGCGAGAGAGGGAGTAAAACCCGTAATCATGAATGGGAAAAAGAACTTTTCACTGAAGAAGAATAAAACCAGGAATTTATACTTGGTGAAATCCCTGATAAAACCCAGTGTAATGAGTTTGACGCAACCTTTCCTCAGCACCTATCGATACCACAATAAAACATTGTAGAGTTTTAGATATGAAATAATCTCAACAAAATCATTTTAATTAAGAGTACAGTAACTATGAGTTTGCATAAATAAGTTTGACGTTGGGATAAATTGACCTAGCCTAAAAAGTTACCAACATTTTAATCAGATTCGAAGTTAAGAACATTACATTTTGTAGAACTACATGCACTTGGCAGTGTGATTCAGGTTTCATTTTTTGTATCCTCAATACCATTTTAAATGTGCACCAATCAATCTCGTCTTTCAGCTGGAAGCTATTGAATGGAGTCGTTAACTCTTGTTTTCATTAGATAAACCTATGATTATATTTCCATTGAAAAGAAGTTAAGGAGTATCGTTGCTACGGAATACGTCACGTTACTAACTTGCAGCAAAGGACTCTTGGGTAAAAAACTAAAAGTGGGACATTTGTGTTTGCCTGATGAATATGTGGTCTCGTTTTAAACTTGTTGTCTTCTCACACGTGTTAGTCATTAGAACTCGCTTGCTCCTGCGCTCGCTATAAAAAAAACAATACTTTTCTCCTTCATTTACCTTTTTATAAATGCAAAATTAAAGCCATTTATTTTAAGAAATATATTAAAAATTAGTCGATCATTAGTCGATGATCGATCGTTTTAAAAAAGTGATGATCAATCAGGACATTTGAAGTGATTCCCAACACTAATAAAGACAATATAACAGATTTGAAGAGGGATCCTTGCTCAGTAAATGAGGGTCAACTTGCCACTTTCTCACGCTAAAGTTAGACCAACACAAGCTTCTTTTAGTCTCTTTGACAGATAGATACTGGAATGACCATAAGAAGATGCTTGTGAACAAATATTTGAATGCCAAATTTGCCTTATATAGCAGTAAATATTTTATTCATTTACAAATATTGAAACATGCATGTCCTCAACCAAAGATGGGTCATTTATGAAGAAAGAATTATTTACAGAAGGGAAGGACCAAAGCCAAGCATGCACTTTAAAACAGAAAGAAAATTTAATTTATGCAATGTTTAAACAAAATAGCTCCAAAATTAGTTATTTATTGTGTGGAAAGTATCAGCCAATAATATTTTAATAAAATTAACTATTTGCTTCATAATCTGTCATTTTAAGTACTGGTTATATCCCTTGAATTCAGAATAATCCCTTGTTCTCAATAATTTTATATTAATCCCTTGTTTTCAATTTTATACTATGAATTTACAATATAACAAGAGCACCACCTAGTGGAGCATTATACGCCCGCAATAAATTTGTGAATGAAGTTAAATGGGAAGAAGAAATACATGTCACATGTGTATCTTAATACAAGTTTTTGAATATATACCAAAGGTAATGGAAAATTCTAAGTCAAAAGGGCAATAACTCTTTAGTAAAATTGATGCAAAATCCCCATTTTAAGATATACGCATCCTTATATGATTCCCATCATACACAACAATTCATGAAGTATTTGGTCGAAAACTGTAGGACTAGTTGTGGTCACAAGGTTCATACTGCCTGGTGGAAAAATCTGAGTCATAAAGGGCTAAACTCTCTGTAAAATTGATGCAAATCCCAATTTTACGATATGCGCATCCTCACATGATTCCAATCACACACACCAATTCTGAAGAGATTTGGTCAAAAACTGTAGGACTAGTTGCGGTCACAAGGTTCACACAGCCTGGTCGAAAAATTTAAGTGGTAAAGGGCCAGAAACTCTCGTTAAAATTGACCGAAATTCCCCATTTTACGATATGCGCATCCTCATACGATTCCCATCACACACACACCATTTCTGAAAAAATCTGGTAAAAAACTGTAAGACTAGTTCATTCCACAGACAGAAGCTGGATGGACGAATGAACAGAGTGGTACCATAATACTCTCTGCCAAAATATTTGCGGGCATATCAAAACAACTCATTTTTACCTTACTGTTTCTTCTTCATCAACAAATGTTCTTGTCATCAACAGCTGTGACAACACATCTCTCTCACTCTCAGTTAAGAAGTCTTCTATCTGTAGTAGAACCTCCAGACACTGACTGGACACGACCTTTAACTGTACACTGGATTCAGACAAGGCCGACATGACAATGCCAAACACGGAAGTCCTGAACTCATTTAAAACATCCTTTACTTTCATCGATGGATGAGATTTTGAAGTGAAAAAGAAATTTTTCATTGCCTCCAAAACGACGGTTCTGTCTGACACCTGTTCAAAACAAGATTTGGAGATAACATGTTATTTTTATGTATCGTCATGATCTACTTCAGATCCAGAAAATAGGTTTGCTGTTGGAAGGGTTATAACATTCAATGTCAGGAAAACGAAATATTGAATACAGTGCAACCTGCACTAGCCACCACCTCTACAAAGAGACAATCTGTACATGAAGACCACTAAAATCAGGTCCCTTGAAGTCTAATAACAGTGCAACCTGCTCTAGCCACAATCTCTATAAAGAGACCATCTGTACATGAAGACCACTAAAATCAGGTCCCTTTAAGTCTAATTACACTTAATTCTACCTGTATATTAAAGACCACCTCCATATAAAGACCATTTTTTTCTGGTCTCTTGGATGGTCTTTATAGACAGGTTTTACTGTATAACTAAATTTCTGAAATTCCAAAATGTTGATTTGTTTCCCAGCTGTTAGCTCTGTCCAGCTACAAATGACTTGTAATACTATCTAGACACGATTACAGATATATTCTTATCGTTTTGTACATTGATGTTAAGAGTTCAAGTGATTTCCCAGTGAAACATTATAAATCAGACACCCATTATTCAGACTCTTGGCAAACTGTGTTGTCTCTATTCAAACAGTTAAGCAAGGAAGCAACGAGTGACACAAATAAAAGTGTTAGGTGGCCAAGGCATTCTCTCCCTTTAACCATCGGTCTCAAGTACAGTCAATGTGTCATTTTTATAAAAGATAAGAGAAAGTTTTCCTATACATGACAATAGTGATGCCAGTATTTTGTCTAATTTTTGCCATCTCATTACGCTGTTAACTTTTGATGAAAACAAAACAAAAGAATCTATCTCTAAAGGTTAAGAAACATAACAAAAATCTCAACCAGAGGACTGGACATTTTTCTTTATGAGGCTTGACTGTGACGTGTGGTTTATAAAACAATGAAAATCTTGACCAAAGGACTGACCTAGCTTTAGTCCATAATGAGGTTTGAGTGTGAAGTGTGGTTTATAAAAAAAATGAAAATCTTGACTAAAGGACTGACCTTGAGTCCAGAACGAGCTTTGTGTGTAAAGTGTGGCAGAAGAACAAGAACTTATATCGTTTAATTTGAATTTTTTAAAACATTACGTTGGCCAAGGTGAAGATTGAAAGTTGACGTACCACTGAGTGGCTATAGTAGATCTGTACCAGTCGAGGTAGAAAGCTGGATAAAATCCTCCAACATGCCTGCTCCGATCCAGCTGACAAGGCATTGAGCAGACGACATGAAGGTTTCATTAAACGCAAGTCAGTGTCACCAAGGTGTTTGTTACATTCTGCAGCAAATATGAATATTAATTCTTCAAGTTAGTGTCACCAAGATGTTTGTTGCATTCTGCAGCAAATATGAATATTGACTATTTTTACCTTAAATATTAAGATATATCATCAAATATGTCATTCTTACTTCACAGATGTAACATCCTTATAAACAAACAAAACAGTTAAATCTTCAAATATAGAAGTTTATTGGACTAGATACATTGAACATGAAATGTTGCTTTAATTCACAATATTAAAGTTATTTAATCTGAAATAAACAATCAAAATACATTGAATTGTTTACTTTTGCCACTTTATTATAGAAAAAATTGAGAGATGCAATTTACAGGTTATCAAATTGAATATGAATCACGGGGTGGACATTTTCAATAAGTACATACAATAAATAAAGTATACAGACAGATGATTGATGGGGCATGGTTAGAAAATTTCAAAGTGAAGTAACATAAAAATCCATTTGACAAAGAGTAGTTCTGGATATTACCCATACATGTCATGCAGTTCTTAGAACTAAAGCACTAAAATATAATTGATTTTTAAGTCGAGTTTCATACCTGCTATTGTTTCTGATAAGAACACATCCAAACAGGTTTCATCTTGACTTTCTTGTGGCGTTTCCTGAAAGTAAAATTAGTATTCAAAAGTTTTGGTCCTACAAAATGTTGCAAGATATTCCCATGTTCTCTTTCTTTTAAATTGTATCATTTTGTTAAAATCTGTCTTCTACAATGGACAAGGAAGTCTCAGGATAATAGGAGTACGAGATAAATTAATCTCCGTTACTAGTACTTAGATGGATGTAATACTTCATTAAACATTCAAATAACGTCATCACGTGGTATTGAGATTGATTTCACATGCTATGCAACATATACATCACTGCCAAGTCTCCCCCATAAATAGTGAGACTCCCTATACCTGCCAACTCTCCCCCATAAATAGTGAGACTCCCTATACCTG
>JAUMGZ010172320.1:0-14832 GCA_032359645.1 Pododesmus macrochisma | reverse complement strand
GGTGAGAGGACCCCGCCCTTGACCCGAAGCCAAGCTCCAAATCAACCGTCATCAACGGAATCGAAGGGGAAAATGAATTAAAAAAGACAAGACCTTGATAAATCAAAGCTCTGTAGCAAAGATGAAATGAGGAACACAACTTTTCATTGCCTACATATAGGGTCACTGCAAATCTATCTTTTACATTTAGGTTACTACAGCTTTGTATTGCTTATATTTAGGCCAGTAGGTTTTTTTCTCTCTTAGAATTCATATTTTGACATCTAAGACCATTCTTCTTTTTACTTTCAGGTTGCCATAGAAATATGTAGAAGATAGAAACGGAAAGCTCCAAAATTAATCCACATGACAACACGAAATGGGGACTGGTTTTAGTGCCGTCTGTTCTAGCAACCGCTCGGTGGTCATAGCAAACAGTTTGAAAGCTGTGCGACAGCCCAGCGTCCCTTCGGTGAAGGCGGACCCGGACTCGCGCAAAACTTCACCTAAAAAACTTCATCCCTGTGTTTCTAGAGATTCGGGAATAGTTGAAAATGAGATTCCTCATGGTCAGCAGAACTATCTTAACCGACCGGACAGTCAGCTGATCATTCGAGACGACCCGGGAGGGGATTCGCTGAGCGATACAGATTCCTCTGAAGATATTCCGAATGACAATAGACGACAAATTCGGCCCCGTTCTTGTCGTCTAGGTGATAGGACGAAATCTCAGAGTCAACGAAGTAAAGTTAGTGTAGTGGACGAGGATCGACTCGTGGAATTCTTAAGGTCAACTAGAGGTAGTGGACACACATGTGACGTCATTGACGTGCTAGATAATAATGATAGTTTAGATAGTGATGATGATAGCTTCTTTGATTGTAACGGTAATGAGGAAATCATGAATAATAACAACAATAAAATGTCGTCTCGTTATAGTAGTAGAAACAATAGCGCTGTTGTTCGTGGTAAGAGTGCGAAAAGTACAAAAAGTCGAAAAAGTACCGGAAAACGGTTAAGTAATAGTGGTGACTATTCCGATTCTTTCGAGGACAGTGATTCGGACATATGGACTATACCGGACGAAACAGGGTCCCCTGATATTGACTACGAGGAAGAAGCTCGCAGGAAGGATCGTATTCGGGAGCATGAAAAAGAGCGCAGGAAAACTGGTAAAGGTTGGGTAGGACGCCAGGAGATAGATGCCAGATCTCTAGGAGGTAACAGCTCTTCGTCGGGAACGTTAACCCCGACACAGTCCGCCAGATCGGCGAACAGTGTCGACTACTATAGCATAGTAAGTGACAGTTACCGGCGTTATAGTGGGGCAAAGCTTGACAAAAAAGCGAGTGAGCGTTCCATCTCCAGTATCATACTAATGCCGATTGATGCTACTGATGGCATGTGCACGACTACTAATACGGACTGGTATAAGTCATCTAACTGTTTGCCTTCACATTTACAACGGGTGAGTTTAGGGGTTGCATGTGGCATTATTCAGACTTGCGTAAGCTTAAAATTATTTGGTATCATGTGAAAGATTTATAGTTTATAGTTCTCTTTCTTGTGTTAAGGGTAGATGGTTTCATTTTTAGGTAACTAATCGAGTTATAGATTCACTTTGAATTGTAGTCGAAGATTTACTAAAAATTACATAAATTTAAGTTAGGCAACTCCTGAAAGCGAAAAACCTTCAAGTTTTACTTTTTAGTGTAGGCAGATAGCTTTCGAAAAGTTGAATTGAAATAAAATTTTGTAAATCTTACAGGGTGCTTCTAGTGAAATATTTTACTTTAAAAAATGTACTACATGTATATGTTATCTAACTAAAGATGAATAACATGAAATGGTTAAAACTTTTATGTGTTAAACAAGTTTAACTGTTAAAATATGTTTTCGTCTTACTTATAAACACGTCAAGTTTACAAACATCAGAATTCGTATGCAGCTGACATTTTTTAACAAAGAAGGGAGCTAACTCTAGTCTATGGTATCAACACACTATAAAAACGTTTTTGTTTTGTACAGTAACGTACTGAGTGTATTTGTAAAATATTGTCTTGTTGAAATTTTAAATAGGTAGCTATCTTAAAAAAGGAAAGCTGTTAAAACTCACATAAAACAGCGTTAACGAAGAGAAAAACTGTACATCTATTAGATTAGGTGTTTGAATCTTGAAATCTTGAAAAAGGGTCAATGGCTCATGTTACGTTGCAAGTATTTTGAGTTGTTTCAGGAAAACGGGAACTTACGCAAGTCAATTGTAGCTGTTTTGTTTGATTATTGCATGATTTTTATCAATTTTTTCTATCATTCCTGATTACCTTCCTTCATAGCATGCATTTGAAGTCTGTTCAAAATTACCCATTATATCATATATACGCTCCTCTTCATATTTTTGCCTATAATTATGTTTAACCAACTGATCTTCGTGTCTGATCTGCGTGCCTACCTATAGCTACACATGTTTCTTAATTTACCTTTCTTCGAATAATTCACTTTATAGTTTTCAAATAGTCCCTTTTCGACTTTCATTAATTAGTATTTCGGTTTATTTAAGTTTTTACTAATTTCCTGTGTATGTATACCATCATTCCTGTAAACAATACAATTACTTTATACAACCATGTAAGGAAAGCTTTGAGCCTTGTAATATTATCTGTATTACCCGTGAGCGTTGTATTACCTACAAGAGATGCTGTGTTTACCTGTAAAAGATGGCGTGTTAGCGTGTGTGATTATCAGATCTTTCTATATGTAACATTATATGTATCGATCTATTTTGTTTAAAACATAATTGGTTATTTTTTATTGACTGAAACGAGTATCTGCTCGTCTGCTGATGCTGTCAGCCATGAAACACTACTTACAGTCGGTAAAACGCGATTTACTCACGGTAAAACGTGACCTATGACGGTAATATTCTCACGTTATTTACGTAAACATACAGCACCGGTTTAGAATAATGCCTTTATATATTAAGTCACAAATTAAAAAACTACGGAAGCCCGTAGGTCCCACCTAAGATATATATTTTATCTGGTGGCGGCCAGATAAATAAGTGGCGGCCGCCAGATAAAATATATATCTTAGGTGGCACCTACGGGCTTCCATAAAAAAACAGCATATGAGATCCCAAAACACACATCATAATGAGTCACAAAATATCTTCATATTAAGTTACAAAATACTTAAATATTAAGTTAAAAAATACTTTTATATCAAGTAAAAAATACCTTCAAATTATGACACAAAATTTCTTCACATTAAGTCACAAAATAGTTTTATATTAAGTCACAAAAACCCTTTATATTAAGTCTCAAAATACCTTCAATTTAAGTCACAAAATGTCTTCACGTGAAGTCACAAAAACCCTTTAATTTAAGTCACAAAATACCTTCAATTTAAGACACAAAATGTCTTCATATTAGGTCACAAAATACTTTTTTATTAAGTAAAAAATACATTCAATTTAAGTCCCAAATTATCTTAAATTGTTGTCACAAAATACTTTTATTGTAAAATACAAAATATCTTCATGTTACGGAATTCACAAAATACCTTCAATTTAAATAAAAACATATCTTCACATTAAACCACAAAATAATTTCCTATAAACGAAATCTCCCAGTCTGAGTGAACTAAATTTTATGTACATGTACGAAGCACAACTGGTAAAAGTTTCTATATCAAAGGAAAAACCGTTATGTTTTTTTGCACTTCTGCTAATTAAAAATACAATGCATTGAAAGATTAGCGCGAAAATGTGACTTCAAAATAACTAATCCGGCTTTGTTTCGCCACAGTTTAGGATCATCAAGTATAATCGACAAATGCACACTCGCTGCACGTGATTATCACATGCATAAGTCTTATAGCCAATCAATACAAATTTGTATTTTACGCAAATGACATTGCAGAGAACCATAAATATGAGTATAGTGTTATGGATATGATCGTGTAGAGGGCTAATTAGAACATATATATTTCTCATCAACATATTAATATGCAATCAGTGTGCACCTTGTTCATCCGCTTAGTTCACGAAGTGCATTAAAGTTAGATGTTATATCTTAACTACTTCCGTTAATTTCCATGTAAATGGCTGTCTGTCTGTTTCATCTGTCGTGCTAATGTATTTATCTATACCAAGCGACATTCTCAAATCCCTATTGATCTTGTGATTATTAATTAAGACCAATATAATCCCATCGTTGTTCTGAACATCCGCCTGTAATGTCTATGTTAAGTCACTCGCATATTTTTAATTTGAATATTTTTTATGCGTCTCGACACTTAATGTTCGTATTAAAAGAAACATTAAAATCAAATGACACAATTTAAAAGAATTATTCACTATATAATGCCAATTTTTGATGTTCTATACATACTAAGATACTTTCCCGTACATATGCGTTTAATTTGATATTTGACTACTTTATTTAACCAACGTACAGTTATTTTATATCATAATAATGTACTATAACTTGTTATATTATTGTACGTTTTTTTTTTATATTAGTTTATAATACGGGGATATGAATATTGGTAAACAAAGGGGGTTAGAGAAAATAAATATATAGTTAAATACTAGATAATAAATAGATAAATAAATAAATAAATAAATAAATAAATAAATAAATAAATAAAAAAATAAAAAAAAAAATAAATAAATAAATATATAAATAAATAAATAAATAAATAAATAAATTAAAATGTTTATAATACGTTTTGATAGCAAGACGTTCCTTATTTCAGCATGCATAATAGTTTTTATTTCGTAATTGATTTTAGTTTCTCTTTCGTTGAGTCGTAGAAAAACTAACACGGCCAGTAAAACTATAGCATGGTCTTTAATTTACTATCCGTTACGTAAGATATCGAAATATATCATTGAATGACCGATATTTTACAACGCATGCGGAGATTGTTACATAAACGTATTTCTATAATAAAATTATTCTTTACATTCAGTTGTGACATATCATCCCGTATTGTATACAGTGCACGGTGCGTCGACTTTTTATTGTTCAAATTAATGTCATACCTGCTGTTTATTATTGGTACCTGGTATGTCGGGATGAGACGTCTAATTAGAAAACTATCGATATTTATTGGGAGTCCCAGAGTACAGGTGTGATTATTCCTGTCGTGAAGAACTATTATGAATTTATTGACTGTAAAGCCATAAAAATACAATGCAAAAAAATCCTGACAACTTGAACATCATTATGGTATCATTAATGTGTTTAATGGGTAGTTGGTTGTGTGTATAATGAACATTTGACTGTGTTTAATCTCACGATTATTGTTTTGGGTTATGTTTATGTTTAGTTTATTTCTTTATATCGTTTTCCTCTAAGGATTATCATCATTTACGTCGCCATCAATGCTCCCCGAAGATCACCATCAACGTCACAGTGGTCGAACTGAAAAAACCGGATGAACCGAACTCCTCGGGACTTTCCTCTATATCCCTGATGAAGGAACATTTAGAGGTGTTCGGTACATCCGGTTTAGTTCGACGACTGTGCACCTGCACTCTTGTCTCACTCGTTTTAATCAGCACAATGTCCTTCCTCCGCATCGTTAACATCGTCGCTGTCATCGTTTTCTTTCACGATCCCAACTTGCGGTAAAGACCTTTAGTATCCCTGTTCATTGTATTTCTAAATGATTTACACGATGGATAGAACAACACGAAGGTCAACACACTACCGGAACAATATCATTACAAAATCTAACTTCGGGCAAACGTATGGATGAGTTTAATGTAAGACATACTATGATCGAAGAATTAATTTTTTACCCTGGCCAAATATGAATTTCAGTTTTTTATTAAGTAATGTTTGACCTCTCCGGGTTGCTTGTTTGCTCAATTGTTGCCGAGTCCAGCCTTTAGAAACTTACAGAAACAATGAACATTTTCCCGATTAAAATTCTTATCTAATAGCATTTTTAACAAACATCATTGCCACATTATAAACTTTCCTATCTTCAAAACAAACTAGGCTTGAACACCAAGTAATAGATGATAATATAAAATGCACGCGTGTTTCTTTCTCAATTCCTCTATTGTCATCGATTCTCTTCCTGTCCTATCGTCACGATATCGGCGAAATATTCTGGAAGTGACGTTAAGCCCAAACAAACAAACAAACAAACAAACAAACAAACAAACAAACAAACAAACCCCTCCTCCCCCTCTCTCTCCTTAGAAAAATCATGTATACGCAGCTGCGTTTTTGTGTAGAGGAAGGTACGCCAATGTCAACTTATAAATTATAAGAGCGCGTTCTACTTCAGAAAGACTTGACTCATGTGGTTACACGTGTTTTGTGATCAGAGAGAGCAAGATAAACAAACACATTCCCCAACACCGTCTTTGATTGATCCAAGTTAAACAACACCCTAACAACACAATAGACTTAATCCATCAGTATAAATTGGCAGTTTGGGCATGTATGTTTTCAACTAAACATGCCTAATGAAGTCTAAGTCTGGATAAAACCCACCTGCCATATTTACCTTCAATGCACGGCATGTTGACATTCGCTGCGTCTCTTTATTACGCGTTTCGCAAGAAGTTGATGAATTATTTGTTAAACCAACCACGGGGTCATGACCTACCTGTCAGTGCGCGAGTGAGACGCCAGATTACGCAATAATCGTGCGGATTTCGCTGCGTGTTTTCAAGGTGTTCGAGCAGGTAACGCGCCATTCTTGGCGATACAAACGATAAAATTCATTAATTGATGATGCGCTGTTACACGTGACAATTAAGCACCGTTATATACAATTATCTCATTTCTACTTAATCAAGACTTTATTTACACGTGTAGGTTTAATGTACCTGTATGTTCCTGTTACTATACACGTGCTCCGCTTATCTTGTACAATCTTAGTCGGTTACATAATCAATATTATGTAATTTACTTATCCTTGTATATCCTCTTTTAGTTCTTTCTTTTTTGTAACGATTTTACTTGTTTAAAACCAACCGCACATTCCCAGTAACGATTTTATTTGTTCAATAACCGCACGTTCCCGGTAACGATTTTACTTGTTCAATGACTGCACATTCCCGGTAACGATTTTACTTGTTCAATAACCGCACTTTCCCGGCCGCATCATGCCCCCGACGTTACAATTAGGTAGTATTCTCCCGCCTTGCTAAGTACTCAGCATTCTTTGTAGAAGAAGGACTGGTTGGTCCGGATTTAGGATAATGTGACCTGTGATGTTTCATGTCAATGTGTCCACGACGTAATATTTTGTGAGACAGCACTATAAAGCTACCACCGGTGCGCAGTGTCCCAAAGCAGACACAATCTCGATAGGACGATAGACATGTGTTTAAAGGGTCTTTATGCCCAAATAAAAGAAACACACAATTTCATAAAATTTACATCTCTTTAAGTGCTTAGTTTGGTACTGTTTCCATAGAGTTTAATATCAGTGTTAAACTTTAAAGCTTAAACACAATATGGACATTTTAAACCTCAACCATTGTTTCTTTGAAGGTATTTTCAACATGTTAATGCATGGATACTTTTACAATGCTTCCTCTTTAGTTTCATCAATACCATTTGATTTTTGTTAATACCATTAAGTTTATATACACAGTCGCTGTCAAACAGATCGATGACTTCTCTCTGTTCAAAAAGCCAGCACAATATAGCAATATAGGTATTGTCTCACCGTTGTGGTGGAGACTGAATGCTTCTATACATTTGAACTGCATAGAGGGTTAATTTAACCTCAGAACACTTTCCTCTTGTTATTAATTAAACCCTGTCTGCTTGGTTGTTATAGACATAATTCTACACGTCTGTCCTATCCATTGTCCTTCGTCTGACACAGATTGTATTGATCAACTGATACAGTATGAATTGTCTTGTGTCTCCCACAGAGTTGCTTGTAGGAACCGCTTATTTTATTGTATTTTAGGTATTTAATTCGTGTCAAACATTTGATGTAGTCGTATTATTTATGTATATTCAATACTGTACTCGCGTATTTCGCTATTGTCGCTATCAAATTCAATTATACTTACCAATATATACACTTAGAGGTATTGTTAACTATAATGATACGGTTCATGCTGGGTATGTTAACATCTCGCTAACGAATTAGAGCGTTCAGAGACACGGACGCAGTTTAAGGGTTACCTCCCTTGCTACGAGTTTTAGCTTCACAACTGAACTCCAGCTCCAACTAATTTTAACTTGAAGTGATATTTTTCCGATCCTGTACTAAAAGTTCACTGAATTCCCAAATGAGATTTTTTTCTATTTCTGTTTATATTATGAATTATTGAGTCTTTTTCTTTCATAAAATGCGAATAAATGAGAGATATATATTTAATAACGTTTCCTCATCAGAAGTACAATATATATGTCATCAGATATCGTGACACTCATTCGGTTAAAATAACATTATAGGTTTGTAATTTCATTAATAATGTATTTGTCTTTTGAAATGTTTGGAGGTGTTATGAGCTAAATCTAACCGAATTTACGACGGACGCCATTTTTTCAAGAAAAGACAGGAACTTATTAAAAGATAAAAATCCACCGGGAGAAAGTGAACGATAGCTGAACGCCATCGTAGCCCTTGACGAACACTCCATATGACGAACGCCGCCAAGTTCAAGTTCAACTCAAACGGAAATCAGAATTCTGTGAGTGGACTCTGCGGAACTACCCGTCTGACTCTAAGCGATTCCTAATGCGTATTTCACCATTATTTAGATTCGCCAGTTTCAGTATATGTAGGTCAATATTTACCCTTAACTACATCTATATAGCTACCACTATAGATAAAAACCACAGTTCATATTTCATTGATAAACAATAGAGCTTCAATTAGCGATACAATTCAAAAACATTAAATACTTAAGAATAAAACTCCGCGAACAATGCGATCGACTCAATGTTCACTCTCTATAATGTAATGCTTGGAGTAGGTAGTTCAGAGGACGGGCGGTCATGACGATGGTATGCATAATTAGAGAAGTAGTTCTAAAATTATTTCTCATCATCTTATCATGTCTACAAACACAAATAACTAACATCTTTTGTATAACTTTTTTCCCGTTTTGTTATTTTCATCTGTCTTTGTATTTGCTATGAATACAATTTGTCTACAAACTTACTATTATACCTACACTATCTTATTCTCAAAGTCAGAACTCCTTTCAATAGTTTATTGTCACTCACTTTGTTTTTATCCCTACTTATACTTCCTGTCTCACTTTCCTGTACACATGTATACTTGTATTGGTGTAATTATTTAATCTGCATTCTTGTTGTTGATACAAAATCATTATTTTTCTGTAAATATATTTTATCATATAAATTAATCATCTATGAGAACTAAATTATACTTTTAGTTGCAGTGTATTCCTGTTTTAACTTGAGCATGCAAGATAATATATGTTTTAAATGTGCATGGCGTTTTATGTAAATTGTGTGTTTTTATGGCTGTTTATTTGTAGTTGGAATTCTTTGAATTTTATAGACTCACGTTTTAATGACAATGCATGTTATTACCATAGGAATGTGAACGTGATAGTGCATGTTATATATATTCCTGTTTTTTTCTTTAGATACATGTAATTGACAACATTTTTATTTGTTTTATTTATAGTTATATTCGACTAAATATTGATGTGTGCTTTATTTTATTACGTGTTTACATATTCCTGTAGCTTACTTTAACTAAGTAAATCCACATGTATCTCACACCTACGTACTTGATTATAACTGTACATACGTCGTGTGCTCTGTTGACATTTAGATTTAACGGTTGTAGGTTTTTCTGATTATTAACAAGTGAATTCTACTCTCGGGTGCGGTTACTTTTCCTACATGATTATGTACATGTAATAAAATGTGCAATAATTGATGTTTTGTTACTTCCTCGCGGCTAAAATAACCTATCGTCGTACATGTATGTATGTGTATCAGGTCGATAACAAATAAGGAGCATTGTTGATTATATTTACTAATTCTGTTTGTGGGTGAAAGATATATTATGAAACATTAATGATTTTACTGAACAGTACGTATACATGTATATCCGCTGTAGGGAAGATACTAGTTTTTTGCTTGAAATCCATGTACATAAAACAAATATAACAAAATTTTGTATCAATATATTAAGTCTTGGAGAAGAAAGAAAAAGCAGTAGACATCGATGTCGTATTATAATCAACAGCCTGTTTCCTATTAACAAAAGTTAATGATTTATACACTAAAGTTTTACAATAACGCATATAATTTAAGTGATGCAACAGAATTGCTTTACGTATTATAGAAGCTTGAGTAGAAAAAATTAATCATGTTGAGAGAAGAGATGTTACAACATAATATTTAACTTAATACACACCTTTAAAATCATATCACCGGTAGCATATTTAAATCATACTTATACTAATTACTAATTAATTGAATTCAGCGTATGGATGATATGGTTGAGGCCTTTTTGGATACGTTGCAAGAACGTAGTGACATGCAGGGACCCCCAAGCCAGTCAGAATACGAAACGATAATGCGAAATTTGCGACTCCAGCTTGTCGAGTTTGTGTTTAGTTGTAACGTAAATGACGTCACGCCAAGACTCACCATAGAGGTAAGTAGCTGGTTATAGGTTTAATTGGTTGTTGGTAACATTCAATCTATTTAAGTATTTGAAACATGGTATAACCAAAAGCAAACCGTTAATAACCTTATGATTCTCACCGCACTTTTATTCATTTGAATAAATGAGTTTATTTTTGCTGATTCAAAGTCCTACGTTATTCGTAAGGTCAATCTGTATCCGCGTTTCTTCGAAAAAAAACCCTGAATTTGATATACAAACTTGAAAATGAAACGGTCAACAATAAATATAATATCCACAAGAGACAAAAAAAACCAATTGTCTGTGTGAAATAAACCTCGTCTGAGATTATCTCCTGAAGGAATGATGTTATTCGCAGGAAATAAACTCGTATCGGGAATCCCGTGGTAGAATGCAATTTACTTATTTTCACTTATTGAAAACAATACCAATTATCATGAATACTTCCTATCTTTTTGATTTTTACTCCATTTTGGTGCTCGTGATAAATGCATTTTTTGTTCACCCATCTCATGGTTTAACTGTAAATCAAACCAACAGTGGCATGCACATTTCCTACCCGGATAACATTTTGGGTACGTTATAAGATACAGACGCATTGTGTTTTTTATATAATGTATTGTCTTATTAAGTGTTGAAAACAATTAATTAGACAACGTCTTAAACTTTATTTTACAACCATTGAAATACAAGTTATTACAACTTATGTCGAAATATCTCTCGTTGACACGGATGGTAGCGCGAGTGAATGCTTGCTTTGGGAAGAAACCGGAGTGCCCGGAGGAAACCCACGTGTTCAGGTTGGCGATCCTGTACCATCTCACTTACGACACCGCGTTTCGAACGCTGGTCGCATTGTTGACTACTCAACCAATTTCTTTATTCTCATAAACCATATATATACAGTATAGAGATCACACAAACTTACACACATATATTAATTCATAGAAGTTGAGAAGTGAGCGTCTTAAACACTACGCTACCTGAACATCACATATTATTATTATTATTATTATTATTTTATTTGATTTCGGTTAGTCGTAAATAACGCTACTGTCATTCACATATCTACCGTTGATTCTTGTCGGTGAAATTTTAAATCTGATAGGTGTTTTTCCAACGTTTATCAATACGGACATTGATCATATAAAATCACAACAGCAACGAAATAGGAAGCGGAAATATAAACAAACAAATCGTCGAACCGAATCGGATCCGGAATTGTAGTCTGTTAATCAAGTATTTATTTATTGCATCAAACACTTGTCTGAGCAGATCAAACTATTTAATTACAAAACTATCAAAACAAAAATAATATGAAAGCATAGGTTTATATAACTACATAAACTTTTAACTCAAGTTAAGATAAGGATTAACAGATCTTTCATAGCTGCATTAGAGGTAACATTATACATTAATCTTATTAGGTTATAAAACCTTGCATGAAATTATAAGTAAGTACCTAACATTGAAATTTAAATAAACACACAAGCTTAAATACTCAGTATTTCAATGCAAGTTTTAAAGCACACAGTTAATATTGTACTCTAATCCAAAGGATTTGAATTCAGACGACTGCACCTCGTATAGAATCACATAAATGGTACACTTTGCATTTTTGGTTTTACAAAAGATTAAAGTTTATGTAGAACAATTGAAATTATCGATCCTGAAATCTTAAATTCAAAAACGTTTCCCGACATTCATAGCGAAGCATTGGAAACTCTTTTGTTTATGAATGGTTGGAAAATGGCGGCTTTGTAGGAGGTAATATTGGGTAAACGTGGCTGGTTTTTGTAAAATCAATGCTATGATCATTATCAACCGTTAGTTATTATTGAGGATTCATGTATAATGTTACAGTCTGTTCATTTACAGTAGCTGGTGTTAAATGTTTCACCCACGCGGTGATAATCATTCTTTGTAAAATAATGCATTGTATAATATTTCCATCTGCATGCATAATGTATTTAACTGTTCTGTGTTTTTATCTTTTTGTAACATAACTATTCTACAGATGTCAAATGTATGTTTCAGTGGTTGAATGTGTAATATATGTTTTTCAACCAAGAGCAACTAAATATAGTTTGCGTCATTTTACACCTCACACTTAGCTCATCGTTATTAACCTGACGTAATGAAGGCTAAAAAAATATTTTTTTGCTATTTATTGTAAAACCCAAGAAACTTTGCGAATTTTTTATTTTAGTTTTAGAAAAGAAAATGAGTTGAATATTAATAAAAAAAAACAAAACAAATATAGCATAGATTTTTAAAAATTCCAATTTTATATTTTCTTTTTCAGTCCAATGTCCAGTCTATGTTTTCGGAGGATACGTGGAAGGTGGAAATACAACTAAAGCCTGCCGACGAGGAGGTAGGTGTTGCTTCTCCCATAACTTATACATTAGTGATTACAACTAAAGCCTGCCGACGAGGAGGTAGGTGTTGCTTCTCCCATAACTTATACATTAGTAATTACAACTAAAGCCTGCCGACGAGGAGGTAGGTGTTGCTTCTCCCATAACTTATACATTAGTAATTGACCCTATTATTCACATAAAATATTATCTTTATAGTTGACGGTCTCAAATCAAACAGTAAATTTTTAGCAGTTAGATACAGAAATTTACGTACATGATAAAATGTCATCGTAATATTTGCTATATCTTTGTTATATAAGTGATGTTTATTGATCAATCAAACCTCCACATTGATTACGCCCTGAATACGTGAGACGAAATATCCCCCATATCACCTGCGTATATATGTTATGCATACTGTATATAAATAACTCTAAAGAAACCTTACTAAGCTGAATACTTTCTGTTCATAATAGGAAAACGAGTGATATGTACCACTTTGGTAAACCATATATAAAAGTTTCGAAAAAGGAAAACGTAATCTGAATGCACACCTGTCATTAAACTGCAACCATACACGTGACCAGATATAGTCTGAATTCTTCATGATCAGGTTCTGTCTCAAAAAAAGTAATTCTACGTCATGCTTAAAAAATTACGTGGTTCTTAACCTTATAACGAGACAAGTAAAACACGGTGTCACACTTAAAATGTCATTCAACTAGTGATATTATTAGTTATACAGGTCTTTGGCAGGATACATACGATTCTGACAGGGAACATGGGACTGTGTAGCCTGCCAAAGACACGTACAACGAATTTGTCATGCTGTAAAGCTATGATTACTTCGAGAAAGAGAGTGTTTCCTCGCGTCTACGTAAAATACCCAATTAATTAGTCTAACTGCTGTTCGTCGCCATTGTTTACGAAGAAGACTTCCGGTACATCTTATAGGTAGTTATGGAAATTACTTTCCCTTCTGCGCAAAAAAGCATGTGCATTTATGCACACCGTCAACATAGCCGTGTGTAGCCTGGCAAGTTAACCAATCAAAATACGACATTGATCTTTGCGGTATGACATAAGCTCATATCACATTGCATCCTTCCATTCTTTAAAGAATGTCCTTTACAAAAAGCAAAAAAACGTTCCCCCCAAAAAGAAAAACAAAAAACTATATATATTTATATATATATAATTTTCAAGAGTGTCTTCCTGAATATGAAATATATTTAACTCTGGGGATAACAAGAAAAAGATTTCCAAATGCGCACATTCTAGATATTCTTTTTACTCGTTGGTAAATATTTCATATTTATGAATACACTATTAACTATGCTAAATATATATTTATAATTCCCTTGTATAAAATAATATTTACATTTCCACTGAAGTTTGACTCAATATACTTATAAAAGAAACTGAAGGTTATTTTTCAATAAATTTTTCAGTTGGCGTATAAATATGCGGGACTATTTGCGTTATTTATCTTTTTATTCATATTATCGTTTATCATTTAAACAAATATGTATTTATATGAAAGTGTTTTAAAGTAGTAACAAAGAATCAAACAATACAAAACAGCAACTAATTCATCGAGACGATAGAGTGAGTAATGAGGTCACACGCTTCTATAAGATAGACTTGCACAAGTCCCATATTTCAAAAATAAGCAAAAAAAAGAAACAAATTATCAAAACTAGGCTTAATGTAAATATAAGGATTAAATCATGTTATGTAGAGGTTTGTGGGGGTATAAACCTCAACATAGCATGATTCAATCCTTAAGTAAATAGAAAAACCAAGACGATGTTCTAGGCCGTAAGTCCATGGACATTGGCAAACAATAAGAAAACGTTGGACG
>JAUMGZ010172309.1:0-14834 GCA_032359645.1 Pododesmus macrochisma | reverse complement strand
AGTACATGTACATTATAAAGGTATAGTAAACCAGTATGAAAGTACATGTACATTAAAAAGGTATAGTAAACCAGTTTTTTGGTACATTATAAAGGTATAGTAAACCAGTAAAATAGTACATTATAAAGGTATAGTAAACCAGTATAACAGTACACTATAAAGGTATAGTAAACCAGTAAAATAGTACATTATAAAGGTAAAGTTAGCCAGTTTAATAGTACATTATAAAGGTATATTAAATCAGTATAATGGAACATTTTAAAGGTATAGTAAACCAGTAAAATAGTACATTATAAAGGTATACTTAGCCAGTATAATAGTACGTTAAAAAGGTATAGTAAACCAGTATAATAGTACATTATAAAGGTATAGTACACCAGTATAATGGTACATTATAAAGGTATACTTAGCCAGTATAATAGTACATTATAAAGGTATAGTAAACCAGTATAATGGCACATTATAAAGGTATAGTAAACCAGTATAATGGTACATTATAAAGGTATAGTAAACCAGTAAAATAGTACATTATAAAGGTATACTTAGCCAGTATAATAGTGCGTTAAAAAGGTATAGTAAACCAGTATAATAGTACATTATAAAGGTATAGTAAATATCTGAGTAATGCGAGTTTACATACATTAACATATTAGTCTTTTAATCAATGTACAGAAAGGATGAACATAATTCAGAATAATAAGAATGTATCAAATGCGATCTTATAGTATTCATAAAGTTAAGTAAGACTGTAAAGATTGACCAGTAAGGAAAGCATTACATAAAAATCAAGTAATGAAAACATCTTTTATAACCTTGAACTTCTGAGTTGGAGGGTTGGCATTCATTTTGCTTGAGGTTAACTTTGATTGGCTGAGTGAATAAGAACACTTTTGCCATTCAATTAACTCCAATTGTTATTTGAGATTGCAAAGACAACATATCTTTCATCAGTTCATTATGACATTTCAAGCTGGTTTCCCCTGCCAATCGAAAGTGACGACAGCTTAAGCAAAATGAATTGATATTTATGGAACGTCGGTGCTCGATGCTTTTATGCAATTTGCTTAATGCTTTTTGTTTATTTGCTCTCTTAACTATATGTGTATAAGTTCTGTACATATAGAAATATTTTCCCTAAGGTTGACCACTCATTTCACTCGTGTTGCATTCCTGAACACAAACATAGATATGAGGTTAACGTTTGCTGATATATTTTTCTAACATTGCACTTCTGAGTTTGAGGGTTCGCATTCATTTTGTTTGATATCAATTGTGATTGGTTTAGTAAATAAGATTACGTTTGCCATTCAATTAGCTCTAGTTGATATTGTGTTCACTAGTGAAAAATAGCAAAGACAAAATATATCTCATCAATAAATTATGATATTTTTTAAAAAGGTTGATTTCCATGCCAATCAAAATTGACGACAAGCAAAACGAATTGATATTATTATAGTATGCCAGTAGAGTAACAGGCGTATTTATATGAATGAGCAAAATGAATAATGCAAAAAGCAAAAAGCATCAAGTACCTAAAAAAATCAAGGTTAATTATAATTTTTCTAAGTTGTGAAAAAACCTCATTATACTCTGTAGATTTGTGTTCAGGAATGCAACACGGGTGAAAGAGTGTTTGTTTGTCTGTTTAATTAGGGCTAAACGTCACTTCCAGAATCTTTCACCGATGTTATGACAGAAGACCAAAAGGAGAAAAACAAAAAGAAAGGACAGGAAGAGAAGCGGCGACAGGAACGGGAAACGAAAGTAATAGAGTTGTTCAGAAAGGAGGCTGAGCCCATGCAACGGGATTTCCGCCTACTCTTATCGAACTTTACATGGGGATCTTTATCGTGCCAGGGGTTAAAAATCCCTGTACACAGGACCGCCAGCTTAGCGTCCCCTCCGAAGGACGTGCCGATCTTTTTCTGGTCTCTACCTTTCAACCTTTCTGACTTGGTCACTTTTTGGAAAAATATTTATATTATTACTCTGGAACGCCAGTGCGAAATGCTTTTTGCTAAATGCTTTTTATTGTTTTGCTTATTCATATGTTTGTAACTTTTTTCAATATCAATATTTTTTTCAATCTGTAAAAGCACTCATATTACACGTCTTGCATTCCTGAACACAAACATATAAATATATATAGTGTACCGAATTTGTATTTAATTAAAACTATCTGTTGTGATTGTTGCTTGCGTTGCGGGGAGACGGATTAATATAAGCATTAATGCTTGTTTCTGAACCCCTTGTTAAAAAATTGTATTAACTTTACCTTATGTATATGATTTGTAAGTAAAATATTGTTTAAACTAACTATATATAGTGTTGAGTTTTCTAATGAAAATTATAACCTTGAACTCCTGAGGTAGATGCTTTTTGCTTTATCGTTTTTTACTTTATCCTTTTTGCCTTATTCTTTTTTTGCTTTATTCTTTTTGCTTTATCCTTTTTGCCTTATTTTTTTTTTGCTTAATGCTGTTTGCTGTTTGCTAAATATTTTTTGCTTAATGCTATTTGCTAAGTGATATTTGCTCATTCATACCAATAGGCCTAATACATTTGTATAATAATATGAATTAATTTTGATTTGAGTGGAAATCAAGCTTGAAATATCAGAATTTTTTAATGAAATATATGTTGTTTTTGCCATTTTTCACCACTGAAAAAATAAAAATTAATTGAATGGCAAACGTGATCTTATTCACTAAACCAATCACAGTTGACCTCAAACAAAATAAATGCCAACCGTCCAACTCAGAAGTGCAAGGTCAAAAAAATATCAGAAAACCTTATAAATCTATTTTTGTGTTCATGAATGCAAGACAAGAGATATGAGTGGTCAGACTTTTAGAAAATATTTATATTACAGAAATTACACCAAATAGTGAGCAAAAGAACAAAAAGCATTAAGCAAAAGGCAAAAAGCATTAAGAAAATTGCAAAAAGCATTGCGCACCGGCTTTCAAAGACCCGCCAGCTATTCACAATAAGCAATTCGCAATAAGCCATTCGCAATTAGCAATACGCAATAGAGAGATTTCATGTGACGTCACCGTCCGCCATGTTGGAGGCAAAGCTTAATTGCTTTAATCATATTATATGATGGAATAATAGGGTGTAGAAAATTTGAGATAAATCCGCTATTCATTCAAAGAATTAGCAATAAGCAATTTGCATTGCGCACCGGCGTTTCATAAAGCACCAAGTACCTCAGAAGTGCCATGTATATTTTAGAAAAAATCACAATACTAGTACTATGTTAGTGTTCAAGAATGCAAGACCTGTAAAATGATTAGTCACAGAATGGGAAAATATTAAAATTGAAGAAAATTACATATATATGAATGAGCAAACACCCACAGTGTTAAGTAAAAAGCATTTAACAAAAAACATGTCGTACCGGCGTTCCATGATATACATTTCATCTTAAACTACTGCATGCATTGCTTGGGACATTTTCATTATTTACTGGTTACTTTAGAAGACTATGTTATATGTGATCGTCCTAGTGCGTCCGCAATTCTCTTTCTCCAAAGAATATATACGTTTCTGACGGATTATTTTCCCCGTATTATGCTGTAAATCTGTGTACGTCTAGCTTGTCAATAATTGTATTTTTCCCTTTCAAAGGGTAATTTTAATAGGCAGTAGTGCCAAAGAGGAACAATAAAAATAAGGGTCTACACGGCCTATACTTTTGTTTTCAAAACGTGTATACTGAATGATCATACAACATGTAATGACCGAGTGACCAAACTCTTATTATAGTAAACCCCGTGCCCTAAAGTAGACAGTATTCATGGCCGTAATTACCTATGAGGCTGAATCTTTGCTACATATCATATATTGAAAGTATACTATTTTTAAAAGTATACAAAATTTACAGGGTTTGCTTCGGCCTTTATGATACCCTATACTAATAGTTACGGCCATGGTATTTAGTTTATAATAATAATTATTTTAAAAAATGAAATATTTGAAAAAAATGAAATATTTGAAAAAAATGAAATATTTGAAATATTACACAAATATTAAAAAAAAAAAAAAAAAAAAAAAAAAAAAACATATTCTGAATCACGTTTCCTAAAGTATGTATCCCGCAGATCGAGGTGGGTTTATCATAGTATAAATGTTTTAGATTTCCATATTATGTATCAATAACTCGATGACGAACATTTACTTTAAGCATGTTGTAAAACTGAAGTGTGTGTGTGTGTGTGTGTGTGCGCGTGTGTGTTCATACTTACTATTATGGATGCAATTAAAGCACACACACACCACGGGATGAGAAAAATACACCCAACGATGGACAGCGCAAGGTAACTTTTTGGCCGAACCTTTGGTGCAATCTGTAAAAGAATAGTCTTAATTTTAATACTGAAACTAAAATAAACTATTTACATTAGCTGGATCATGAATTTACCTTGGCGTTTGTCCCTCTGATTGAGATAAACCAGTAAAATATTGTTCCTTAATAACCAAATAGCTATTATAATGTAGTAATAATAGCAAAATGAAGAATCAACATACCACTATAGTTGGAGTTGACTGGCAATTTACAACAGTTGTTGTATTGGAAAAAGTCGGACTCGTAGGGGTCATCTGCTGTGCAAATCCTCCTGGTGAGTATGTTGGAGGCTGATCATAGCCATAACCATATCTGGGATCTCCAACCCCTGGTGTAGAAAACTGGTGAGCATATTGTTGCGCTAAAAAGGACAACAAAATCAAATTGATATTCGAAACACATTAATATAGCATCGTGAACAATGTTGTTTCTTCTATTACTGAACATATTTATTATACTGATGAACGTATTGTGTGGTGTGTTTTTTTCGCTGTTTGCTGAAGAACAGATTAACTTGTCTGGGCTTTTTTCTGAGTCATATACATATTTATTTTTCTTTTTTTTTTCGCTGGCTGATGAAGAACTTTTTTTCCTTTTCTGTCAATGAATGCATCAACTTGTTTATATTTCCCTGCTAATAAACATATGTTCGTTAAATGGACTATTTTTCTGTTTCCAATTTTTTACCGTTGAACGAAAGAATTTGTTCAAACCGGTATTTCTCCGTATAAGGTCACTAAATCTCTGTTCAACGAAGTTATCCTAATGAATGCTTTGTCCTGAATTATGACAATCAAATAAAAGCACTCACGCGGTGGTTGTTGTAGTCCAGTTGGAGTCTGAAACGCTGGTGGAACACCATCACCTTCATACATACAAATAAGTAAAGTATGTACATTAATGTATTCACACTCTTTTTCAGTAACGATAAGCTAAGCATATTGTCAATAAAGTTACTAGTCAAATAACAAAATATAAACAGGAAAACCAAAAGCATATATCGCAAAACTAGCCAAATCACGATTTACCTTCCTGTGGTGAAAAAAGGGATATTGTTTAAATTGCGGTATTCCATCTAATGAAGGCTGGATGGGCAACTAGAGGCCAAGAGTGAGAAACTTTGACCAACTTACAATGATCTTTTAAAAGATTGTATCTTCGCTGATGTTCAAGCGACAGAGCTTTGATATTTCATATGCAGAACCCCTATGACATGGAGATTCACGTTTGTTCAAAACATGACACCCTGGGGCTAACCTTTTTTTTATAAAAATAGAATTGACAAGATATTGAGCAGCCGTTTGAAGCCGAGATGCAACTCTGTTAAAATCGTTACAAGTGGTCAAGAATTGGTCGGGACAGTTAAACGATCAAACATGAAGCTGTTCAGGGCCTTAGCCTTGGGCAAAGCATATTTTTTTGCTGCCAACTTTTATTTGTTTGGAATTTTGTAATTGAAAATAAGAAAAATTGCAAAATATCGATGGTGAGGTAGCATTCCCCTCTGCTCCTCAGGCTTCGGCCCTGCCTTTGTTCATCTTTGCTTGTGACCAAAAAGGGTCAAACATATTATGTGTTATGTATACAAAAATACAAATGTATTTTATGTATCATGCTTAGGACATGGAAGGTTCTTTTTAGGAATGTGAGTTTTGTGAACTTGAGCAACGATTGGGCTATGAACATACATGTACTTTGCATGACTTATGAATTATGAATTATTTTACTCGTTTCATTTTCTACCAATGATCGAGCGTATTTGTTAAAACCCAGCATTTCTCGTATCAGGTCACTAAATCACTGTTCAACGAATTTATTCTAATGAATGTTTTGTTGTGAATTATGACACTCAAATGAAGGAACTCACGTGGTAGTTGTTGTGGTCCAGTTGGAGGCTGATATGCCGGTGGAAAACCATCACCTTTATACATACAAATAAGTAAAATATGTACATTAATGAATGTTCACTCTTATTCAGTAACGATAAACGATAAACTAAGCATATTGTCAATAAAGCTTCTGGTCAAATAACAGAATATAAACAGGAAAACCAAAAGCAAATATCTTAAAACAAGCCAAATCACGATTTACCTTCCTTTGTTGAGAGCATTATTTGGTGAGAGGGGAGCATATTGCTCAAATTGTGGTACTCCATCTAATGAAGACTGGGTGGGCAGCTAGAGGCCAAGAGTGAGAAACTTTGACCAAATTACAATGATCATTTAAAAGATTGTATCTTCGCTGATGTTCAAGCGACAGAGCTTTGATATTTCATATGCAGAACCCCTGTGACATGGAGATTTACGTTTGTTCAAAACATGACACCCTGGGGCTAACCTTTTTGTAAAAATAGAATTGACAAGATATTGAGCAGCCGTTTGAAGCTGAGATGCAACTGTGTTAAAATCGTTACAAGTGGTCAAGAATTGGTCGGGACAGTTAAACGATCAAACATGAAGCTGTTCAGGGCCTTAGCCTTGGGCAACGCATATTTTTTTTGCCGCAAACGTATATTTGCTAGGAATTTTGTTATTGAAAATAAGAAAAATTGCAAAATATCGATGGTGGGGTAGCATTCCCCTCTGCTCCTCAGGCTACGGCCCTGCCGTTGTTCATCTATGCTTGTGAAGGGTCAAACATATTATGTGTTATGTATACAAATGTATTTTATGTATCATGCTTAGGACATGGAAGTTTTTTTTTTGGAATGTGAGTTTTGAGAATTTGAGCAACGATTGGGCCATGAACATACATGTACTTTTCATGAATTATTTTACTCGTTTCATTTTCTACCAATGATCGAGCGTATTTGTTCAAACCCAGCATTTCTCGTATCAGGACACTAAATCACTGTTCAACGAATTTATTCTAATGAATGTTTTGTTGTGAATTATGACACTCAAATGTAAGCACTTACGTGGTAGTTGTTGTGGTCCGGTTAGAGGCTGATATGCCGGTGGAATACCATCACCTTTATACATACAAATAAGTACGTTTAACTTAATGAATGTTCACTCTTATTCACTTACGATAAACTAAGCATATTGTCAATAAAGTTACTGGTTGAATAACAGAATATAAACAGGAAAACCAAAATCGAATATAGCACAAAAAACCAGATCACGATGTTAATCTTTCCACATTGCGCTCTCTCAGATTATCCAATCTAATTATAAGATCTTCCTGCGTTTTAAAGGTCAAATACGACATGTCAAAATCAGGATTTCTATTTGGTTCGACTATGGCGTGTCAACAGTCACAAAATTCATTTTTTTTTCTAAACATACAGTTTTATTTTATGAATATATATTTTGTTTTATGAACATGTATTTGATTTTATAAATATATGTCTATGTTCATTGATATACATGTAATCAAAACATAAATGAGATCTTATTTTTGTTTTATGGATATCAACATCTCATAAACTTTTTTTAAATCCTTTTTATTCAATGCTTTACATGTTATACATACAAATACAAAACATATTACAAAAAGACATGCATATAAAATTAAATAAAGAAAAAAATTGACAAAAGTTAAAAGAAAATGAAGCTGCCATTGTAAATGAAGGGTACCATAATTTTAATAATTATTAAATTTTATAGGATTGGTAAATAAAAAAAAAGGAAATATTGAGTATCTTATCATCAAATATCCTAAACAACTGTAATTAAATTGACTGCATTGCCGACTCGAATTAAAAATATATAAAGATGTGGTTTTTTTTTGCCAAGGCCTATTCCTTTAAGTATATACAAATTGTAATTAGTATTCGAAGGAATTGGATATGCTTTTGTTTTATATAAGACAGAAAAAAGTATTATAATTTCATATGTTATACTAAATACCGTATACACATTTGTATCATGTATTGAACATTTAATACCAGATCACAGCCATGTCATTGACCGAACTCAAACAAGGTCAGTCAAAAGCAAAGCAAAGCAAGTCTCTTCCACATGACCACATCAAGGTCAATATAACATACTGCTACCTCCAAAGATTCTATAACGCCAGCTGCTGCCACATATTCATTACTATCTTCCTGATGGCCAAGGCCAGATCCAATACTTCATTTGATTTATAAGTGTTGACAAAATATTTTAACAGTATATGTTCATCAATACAAAAGTTATGGACAATGAAAACATGACAATGAAAATAGAAAAATCAAATCTTTTGTCTTGTGTAATCAAACCAATGGTTAATATAATTATAAAATGGGCCAATAACAATAAAAATGAAATACATATAACTTGAAATGTCAATGAAAAAATGGTGCCAGAATAGCCATCTGTTTTTAAAATAATTATTAATTCTAAACATGAATTTCTCCGTTTCATATTTAATTGCTAATTTTCTTTTGAATTCGATAAACAAAGGCTTACTTTCTTTAACCTGAAGTTTTACATACATTCCTTCACGAGAAGAATAGGTTCTCTACATGAGACAAATCAACATCTTATATACTTTATTCAATATTTTGTTTTGCTACGTAAATGTTAAATTGGCTTACCACGAGAAACTGAAAGTGTGGAAAGTTAACACAACATTGTGGAAAATCATGTTTAATTAAAGATCATGTTTAGTCCCTACAAGACGCCCCAGTCAGTGTTGGATACTCGCTGTTACATAAATCTTGTTATATATAATATTGTTTGTTCATTCATGTGTGTTTTCGTTTATGCTATGACACCATTTTAAGCGTCTGCTTGTGTATAAGGATATTATTCAAATGCAAATTAAGGTATTCTTAGGCGTCAAGTTATTTTTGTTGTTTTGTTGTCAAATTTTATCCAATAAGGTCTTATGTTTTGCTAACAATCTATTCATAACATCCTGGTTGAATTGTTAACGCATGATAAAACAATGAGGCCTCAATGGGTAAGTGCTAAGTATTTCTAAACTACCTGCTTGTACATTGTACCTACTGTTGAATCAATTATAAAGTTGATTTGATTGCGTTTGTTGTACTGAGATTTAACATCCCGTCATATCGAGACAGTGTCTATTTCTCACAATGCCCAACGATGGCGACTTTATAGTGCTGTCTCACTGAAATATCACACCTCTGCCACATTGACATGATACTACACTCGGTGACATTATCCTGACACCAAGCCAACAGAGAAATGCTGAGGGTTTAGCAAACGACAAGTAATATTCTCAAATGACTAGAACTATTTATAACTTACCAGAAATGTTCTCAAATGAAAGGAAGTATTTAAAAAAATAAAATGACCAGAACTATTCTCAAATTTCCACGAAATATTCTAAATTTACAAAAAATATTTTCATAAAAAGAAATATTATCTTCTTACAGGAAATGTTCTCACATTACAAGAACTATTTCCATCTTACAAGAAATATTCATAGCTTATTCACGACTTCAGTGAAAAATCCACACAACTTATAGTTGCTACTAATATATATGGTACAGAGTTCCTTGAAAGCTGTTGGAATAGTATTTTCTTTCCTAAGTTCATTAAACAACCGAGACGACATTTTTTTCTGTTAGTCAGCAACCCGCATACATAGCCAGCATATCGGATAGTGGAAGCTGCATCCGTATACAACGCCATATCGGGTGCACAAGTCAAGTCTGAATCGTAGAACTCCATTTCAATTAGAGATATCTTTCAATAAACAAGAAATAATATTTCAATTAGAGATATCTGTATTTTTATGGAAATAGAGATATCCCAAATTAAATACAGATATCTCTAATTGAAATAGAGATATCTCTAATTTGAATACAGATATCTTTAATTGAAATGGAGATGTCTCTATTTTAAAAACAGATATATCTAGTTCAACAAACAAAGAGATATCTGTATTTTGATAAGAGATATCTTAATTGGACAAGAAATAGAGATATCTCTAATTAAGATATAGATACCTCTAACTCAAATAGAGATATCTGTATTTTAAATACAGATTCAAATTCATTTCTATTTAATGAATGAAAACCCAAACGGCTTGCCATAGATGCGAAGTATAATTGAGATGATAATGGTTTTCAGCAATCCGACATACTAAAAGAAATAAGAAATATTTACAACTTACAAGAACAAGAAATATTTACAACTTACAAGAAATATTCATAATCTAAAACAAATACTCATAGTCTACAAGAAATATTCATAACTAAAACAAATATTCATAATCTACAAGAAATATTCATAATCTGCAAAAAATATTCATAATCTACAAGAAATATTCACAACTTACAAGAACAAGAAATATTCACAACTTACAAGAAATATTCATAATCTAAAACAAATATTCATAATCTACAAGAAATATTCATAATCTGCAAAAAATATTCATAATCTAAAACAAATATTCATAATCTACAAGAAATATTCTAATCTGCAAAAAATATTCATAATCTACAAGAAATATTCATAATCTAAAACAAATATTCATAATCTACACAAAAATATTCATTATCTGCAAAAAATATTCATAATCTAAAACAAATATTCATAATCTACAAAAAATATTCATAATCTGCAAAAAATATTCATAATCTACAAGAAATATTCATAATCTGCGCGAAATATTCATAATCTACAAGACACATATTCATAATCTACAAGAAATATTCATAATCTACAAGAAATATTCATAACCTACAAGAAATATTCATAATATACTAGAAATATTCATAATCTACAAGAAATATTCATAATCTACAAGAAATATTCATAATCTACAAAAACTATAAGGAAATGTTCATAATCTATAAGAACTATTCATAATCTACTGGAAATATTCATAATCTACAGGAAATATTCATAATCTACAAGAACAATTCATAATATACAGGAAATATTCATAATCTACAAGAACTATTCATAATCTACAGGAACTATTCATAATCTGCAGGAAATATTCATAATCTACAGAAAATATTCATAATCCACAGAAAATATTCATAATCTACAAGAAATTTTCATAATCCACAGAAAATATTCATAATCTACAAGAAATATCCATAATGTACAGAAAATATTCATAATGTACAGGAAATATATATAATCTACAGGAAATGTTCATAATCTACAGGAAATATTCATAATGTACAGAAAATATTCATAATGTACAGGAAATATATATAATCTACAAGAAATATCCATAATGTACAGAAAATATTCATAATGTACAGGAAATATTCACAATGTACAGAAAATATTCATAATGAACAAGAAATATTCATAATCTACAGAAAATATTCATAATCTACAAGAAATGTTCATAATCCACAGAAAATATTCATAGTCTACAAGAAATATCCATAATGTACAGAAATATTCATAATCTACAAGAAATATTCATAATCTACAGGAAATATTCATAATCTACAAGAAATATTCATAATCTGCAGGAAATATTCATAATCCACAGAAATATTCTTATCATAATCTACAAGAAATATTCTTATCATAATCTACAAGAAATATTCATATCATAATCTTCAAGAAATATTTATATTCTACAAGAAATATTCATGTGGTGTGTTGTTAGTTTACCAGAAAATTAGACAGCTTACCATATATAAACAATTTTTCAGACAAATTTATAACTTACCAGACGTATTAACAGGATTTATTTTATGCTCCGACGCCATCTTCCTTTAGTCCTGTACTTCGATAAATATTTGATGCAAATTTATATGAATTAGTCTTTAAACTGTTGCTACCAGGAAGTTGGGTATTACATGTAGATTTTTTTTGAACGTACACATATTCTCATTTAACATGTATGTTGTGACATAAGCAATTTTAACAGAAAACTTTTATGCGCTGTGTATTCTCAAGCAAAATGCGCGTACCTGTATGTTATAGTGTAACTAATAGCCATTTAAAACAAAAACAAAGATATATTCTATTTAATACAAATTGTGTTAGTTGTGTTTTAAAGAAGATAATGTAAGCCTTTTTTATACAATAACTTATGTGAGACCAAGTGATAAGAAGACTGTGGTATTGGTTTTATTATTGGTATTTATTATATCAGATCATCCAACAAACAACTGGTCCTAAGCAAGGCGAGCCATACAATAAATAACAATAATAATTATAATAATATATTTTATTTACGTGTTACACATATAACATCATAAAACAATGTACATATAAACGATAATTGTAACTATGCCCGGCCATTATTGGCTTACGAGACACGAGAAACACATATTTACTTAACTTATTGCACATGTAATAATAACTACCTAGAATTATATGATAAAATACGATACACTTTTATTAAAATCACACACACACACACACACACACACACACACACACGCACGCACGCACGCACACGCGCGCACACACACACACACGCACACACACACACACACACACACACACACCATTCATACTCTAGAAATGTTATCGATAACAGACATAATATGTGTCATGTCGAGAATTAAAGTCTGAGCTAATATACATACATGTTAATATAGCAAATACTAAAATGAACCAAGTTTACTGTACATTACATGCTATTATAGCAAAACTATATTAAAATAATACACTATCTGTACGATGCGCATTAAACATAGCATGACAATGAAAATAGAAAAGTATGATGGTTGTAAAAGTTAAGAAGAATATAATTGTTATTTAAAGACACTCTCAGTGAGTTGGATTTAGAAAATATATATATATATATATTGAAACAACAGCAGTAAACTAACATATTACATTCTTACGCCTTCTTCTAAACAATAAAAATACTGTTTTAGCTAAGAGTGGTTGAAGAGTATAAAGTTCATAAAAAACATGAGTTTGTTATACGAGTTTATATCAGGGAAAGTGTTATCACAAGTATATGCTCTATTGAAAAGAGGCTCTCGTAAGTCACTATACATATCACAGTCACAGATAAAATGCACTTGATTCCAATATATTGTCACAGGAGTAGGTGGTTTTTGAAAACGGCCATTCTCTATATTCAGTGGCAAACTGCCTATACGGTGGCCCCTCGGTATCAAACAAGATACATATGTGTCCGTACGGAGTTTTTTCTTATAAGTTCTATATGTCCTCAGTTTGTTTCCGTTCACGTTACCTCATTCCATAATTAAGAAAATCAGGACTGCTCGTCCATAATAAAAATGTGATTTTTGATACGCGACATCACAAATTTGGAGGAACTAACTGCGCTATCTATTATATGTTGTACATTGCATTTCCTTACGATTTTCAGTGCTTTTGAGTCCCAGGATGTTCCATGTCTAACAGACCATTTAAATATACTGTGTACAACAGTCTATCATCAGTCACCGACTTAAGATTACAACACAGACGGAAAACTTCAATACAACACTATGGTATACAACTCGACAAACTACACAATATCTAGTGATAGCAGACCTAGCCTATACGGAAAAGCAGTCCCCTGCTGAAAAGGGACTGCATAGGAGCTGAAAAGGGACTGTTTTATAATTAGGTAACTGTTAAGGGACTGCAAAACAGTCCCTATACTGAAAAGGGGCGGGTTTTCCTTAATCAAATCTCTACAGATAATCAGAGGGGCTGAAAATAAAAAAGAACTGTAAACACTTAGTTATATGTTACTTGGGACTGAAAAGGGACTTCCTTAACTTTGACATATTTTCTTAGGACTGAAAAAGAAATCCCTGAACTTAGGTAATGTAACTTGGTACTAAAAAGGGACTCCCTGGACTCTCACATATTTTCAAGGGACTGAAAAGGGACTCCCTGGACTTAGTTAATGTTATTTGAGACTTTGTAATTTACTTTCTGTAGTAAAAAAATGAGTGGAGACTTTATATGGCAAGCAGTTTGGGTTTGTATCCATTAAATACAGATATCTCTATTTCAAATACAGAAAAAATATACTTATATGTAAAATACAGATATCTCTATTTCAATAAGAGATATCTGTATTCGAATTAAAAATATCTCTTTTTGAATAACATATATCTTTATTTCTACTATAAATAGAGATATCTCTTTTTTTAAATAAAATATATCTCTAATTCAACAAAAAATAGAGATATCTGTATTTAAAATAGAGATATCTCTATTTCAATTAGATATATCTTAATTGGACAAGAAATAGAGATATCTCTAATATAAAAAAGAGATATCTCTATTTATAGTAGAAATAAAGATATATGTGATTCAAAAAGATAATCTTTATTAGAGATATCTGTATTAGAAATAGAGATATCTCTATTTATTTATAGTAGAAATAGAGATATTTGTATATGAAACAGAGGTATATTTAATTAAAACACAGATATCTCTATTTATAGTAGAAATAGACCCGATATCCCATCCTAACGAGTTATGGTGCCGTTTTCTCCTACGATTTTCTGTCAGTAAAAAATACGGCTTGTTGACATTTTGAATCACCCGTGGCGAATGACGTCTGCGTATGAATACGAGACAAATAGTTATCTCGTTCTAGGCACGAACAAGGAATAAGAAGTAGTCGTTTT
>JAUMGZ010172287.1:0-14835 GCA_032359645.1 Pododesmus macrochisma | reverse complement strand
CACTAAAAAATGAGTGGTGCGGGGGGTTCAAATTGGATGCGCGCGGGCCTGAGAAACAAGGAATTAATTTTGTTTGGCCTAATTCAATACTGCAGATACAGCACATATGTTAACTTTTCACATTTTCAACTTCTCTAAAACCATTAGATTACCGTAATTTCAACCAAACTACAGTCTGGAGCTTGGATCAAGGGGGCACACCTTGGGAATGAAAAAAGAGGAGAATTTGATAATTTCAAAAAAATCTAATAAAATTACCAAATAGTAAATTAAATTATAGCGCTGTTCCAACCAAGTGCACTTAAGGCCCATTGGTCTCCTTGTTTTAATTTTCAAATTTTACATCTCAAAGGATGCTATAAATGCATATACAAACTATAGTACACCATATTATGGAAGGATTTACTGTATACCTTAAACAAATATTCAGTTTGATTGATAAATAATAATGTTCTTAATTGTTTCAGGTCAGGCAATGCAGGTAAAATTATTGACTACATCTAAAGCACCTGTTAAACAACCTGTACCAG
The DNA here is from genome assembly GCA_032359645.1 of Pododesmus macrochisma. Taxonomy (NCBI): domain Eukaryota; kingdom Metazoa; phylum Mollusca; class Bivalvia; order Pectinida; family Anomiidae; genus Pododesmus; species Pododesmus macrochisma. Next base: position 14,305 of record JAUMGZ010172287.1, on the reverse strand, counting down.
TAGTGAGGGCAGAAACTTCAGCACCAGCATCAGGTGTTGAAGAAAAGGGGGGACCACTCAAGTAAGCATCTTAGTACATAAAGGTTTCATGTTTCAATGAACCATTAAATGTAAATATTGATTCGATCTTAAGTGATTTACTGTTATTTGTATTGTATAGATGTTCATACTTTTTGACAAGATGATATTTTTATTACCACTGCATGTCATCCTGAACAAAACTCATTTCAATCTTACTCGAGTTAGAATTAAATGAAAGTCAGCTAATGAGAGATAGATAAAACTCAATTCAATCTTACTCGAGTTAGAATTAAATGAAAGTCAGCAAACGAGAGATGGATAAAACTCAATTCAATCTTACTCGAGTTAGAATTAAATGAAAGTCAGCAAACAAGAGATAGATAAAACTCTTTCTTACTCGAGTTCGAATTAAATGAAAGTCAGCTAATGAGAGATAGATAAAACTCATTTCAATCTTACTCGAGTTAGAATTAAAAGAAAGTCAGCTAACGAGAGATGGATAAAACTCATTTCAATCTTACTCGAGTTAGAATTAAAAGAAAGTCAGCTAACGAGAGATGGATAAAACTCAATTCAATCTTACTCGAGTTAGAATTAAATGAAAGTCATCTAATAAGAGATAGATAAAACTCAATTTCAAATCATAACAAGTTGAGTAGTTGTGTTGTTTTCTTCTCTTATTTCCATTTCAATATTTGGATATTCATCTGTGGTTGTCTGCATGTGAATACAAGACAAATAATTACCTCAACCAGTCATGAACAAAGGATAAGAAATAGTATGATTGCAGTGTTTAAAAATACAATTCAAGAAGAAAAATGTTTGGACAATAGGAAATCTGAGCTATTAATGTGCATACACAAAGATGACATAGATAGATCAAGATCATTCCTTCTCATTGAATTTCAAAAACACTTGTACAGAGCCATTGCATTAAAGATATAAGTCTTAGATACAGTACAGGCAATGATAACACAAAGAATTTTAAGTTTTGTTCAGAAATTTGTATATGACATCAAATCAGCTGTGGCCATGGCAACTGCCAAATGACTTCATTTATGATTGACATGTTGATGGCATTTGTTTGTTGTAACCAACTGATACATTACTGTGTAAAACAATCAATACATATTAAGTACATTTTCATTGGGCTAAAAATAATTGCAGTTAATTCCGAATTTTCTGTTTGTTATTATTAGATATTAATCATTCTTGGTTTTTCCCCCTGAAATATGTTATACTTAATGGTATTTTTGTATTTCTTGATATAAAGTATTATATTAATAAGTTACATCAATTAATGGTTTAAATATTTCCAGACTTGGACAAAATTTGGGGAAAAAACAGAAAGGTTCGATAGAAGTTGGAACATTACATCTGGCTCTGTTCAAAACTGGATCATCTACAACAAGCAATCCTGTCATGTTTACAGTCAACATTTAAACTCCATTTTCAAAATTCTGGATGCTTTAGTTCCTGGAAGTGATGGCCAATATTAATATGGATGCTTTAGATCGTGAGCCAAGACAATTCTTCCCATTGTGAAAAAGTTTCAAAACAAAGACTAAGGGGTTGACCGGAGACTGAAATGTCTAGATACTCATTGTCATCGCTACAATCATCTTCATTCTCATCACATTAGCCTCTACTCCAACAACGTGAGAGGTTTAACACGACGAGAACTGAAATGTCACGATACTTATTGGCATCGCTACAATCATCTTCATTCTCATCACATTAGCCTCTACTCAAATAGCGTTAGAGGTTTAACACAGCGAGATCTGCGGTCGGCATAATAATGTCGTATATAAAATGGACAGACAAACAGCCTCTAATGTTATAGCAGTAATTAGCCAATTCATTATCATAATTTTGGTTTTTATGATATGGTTAATAGTATTGTCATCTCATTGATACATCCTTTAATAAAGAAATATACATTCTTAATCCAAATGATTATGTTTTACTGTTTAAACAGTTAAGATAAATTTAAATCCTTATGAGCCCTTTAAGACCTTATCAAGTGTTCTGTGGCTTAAGTTGGTATTCATTCACATAGATAATTCTCTGCTACATAGTGACATGTGTTATATTTCCAATTGTAGAACCAAAGCTTTAAAAACATACTGTTAAAGTTTATAAATTTCCATGCAATTGAATATTTTAGATTGGCAAATGTTGCACTCAGAAGAGTTTATTGAAAAGCACTCTGACATGGAGCCACAGTGATATGGTAAATTATCACACCTTTAATTGATCAAAATTACTATTATTTTTTCCGGATCCTACTAGTTTGCATGTTGACTGGCAAACTCGGTTCCGACATCACCAAGGTGTGCGAGCCATAGACCTAAGCGAGTTCATATTAAATAACATGTCACAATAATGTGTGGCATCCCTGTAGGTTTATAATGTATATCATTGAAGGAGACATAGTGAGATTTTAGTACCCGGTAGAGATTAGTACATTGAACATGGTGCTATTAACACAATGCTCATTTCCAGGACATCTGAATACATTCTCTGGTATAAATGTTACTTTGATAAAAAGAAGGGGAAAAAGAATTGTATTCTTCGTATTTGCTGATAAGTATGGTAAAAATTTGATATTTTTTGGGCCAGCATTATATTATTATTAGATCTCGAATTAATCTTTCAAAGGCCTCTTAGCTACAATCTCGTTTCTGGTAAGACTTTCTTCAAGATTAGTCTATTATAATTCTTAAACAAATCTGTTAAAGTTTCACTAGAATAGTAACACCAAGAATCTTACATATGCTGTTAATAAAGAAGTGTGTATCTATACATTTTTTATCTGTTGTACATTTTATATGTGAATGAGTCCAGTGTTCCAAAGGACATCATCTATCATGAAACATGTTTGTATACTGCTTACATTATATAACATTATGTTTATCTTAAGGACTTGTTTTAAAAAAACGAGTGTTATATATGGTTGATGTACTTGTATATAAAAGGTTGTTTCCATACTGTTGTTGTACATATAACACATTACTGACAAGACTGTATCAATTATATAAGGTTATCAACAACAGTTTTCAGTCACATCATTGTTTTCTGTTATTGTATTTACAAAGTATTTGGGGGACATTAAGTGTTTGTCTTTTCCGTCTGTAATTCTCTGCATCTGTCCCTAGGTTTTTCAAACATGAATAAATTCACATACATTGTATATGCCTTAGGGTTGCAGAGACTGAATGTTCAAGGTCAAGGTTTACAGAGCACTTGCTGCTGTTTCAAGAAGACCTACATATCTACACTATGGTCGTGTAACATTCAATCAGTATTTATTCATAACATTGTGTAACCAAACTCATGTGCAAAATTGCTATATGTACATCATTCTTGCAACATTTTTTGTGTGTGACGAAAGAGATAATTCATTGAACATTCTCCCATATTTATTTTGGTTGTATGTATTTGTACTGTTTGATTAAGTTTAATTTTGTTTATGTAAAAGTGCAGACATTATGCCTTGGATGTTACAAGTTATTATTTTCATTTTGGCAGATAAAACTGAAAGAGTTTTAAGAAATGTTTCTTCTGACAATTTAATACCTAATTCATAGATAATGCCGAGTTAAGACCATGTACACAGTCTGAGGTTAAAAGTTTACCACAGGTGCATCAAAAAGGCGTGTTTTAGTTGGCTTTTTGAATACTGACCACGAGTAACGGTTAAACTGTAAAATATGTTTTCTGGGGCCACAGTGGCTTAGTGGTTAAAGTCACCGACTTGTAATCATAAGAGCCTTTCACCTCCTAGGTTCGATTCCCGACCCAGGGCAGCCTAGTGTGAAAAAGGTGCCGGTGACTTGCCGTAGGTCGGTGGTTTACTCTGGGTACTCCAGTTTCCTCCACCAGTAAAATTGGCACGTCCGTAAATGACCTTAGCTGTTGTTCGGACAATAAGCCCTTAACACAAACAAAAAATCAATATGTTTTCTATGACATGATTGAAAGCAGACATGGTATGGAAGACAAAAACTTTATCAGACCAAAAATGTTTTTGTTATGAAATTAACACACATTAACATGTATATAATATATAGACATATCAACAGAAATTAAATGGATTGATAATAAAATATTAAAGTAATAGATAATAATCTGACAGCCACTTTATGCACATCGAAATAATGGTTAAAGGACAAGGTCTACTGTATAAAGAGGGTGAAAGGACCAGGTCTACTATATAAAGAGGAAATGTGTTTGAGTCTTAAATCTACACACATAGTTGTAAATATTATTGATTGTAGGAATTCTTCATCAACATAAATAACACGATGACTTGTTGGCTCAGTGAGACTCAGAGTTTCATGTCTGTGGTTTGATAATCCATTGACAAGTGACTGTTGGCTGTACTTGATTAGATATACCGGTAATCTGACTATAATCAGTAAAGTGTTGGGTGTGAAACTCAAATATACTAGAATATATATTAGATATATTCAAATGGCTTGAATTCATGTAAAAATGCAGTACCTATGTATATTATGATTGTATATTTTGTATACAAAAAAGAAAGAAAGAGACAAAATGTTTATTGTTAAATAAAAGGCAATGACCTTTTGAAATTAATGGATGAAAAAAACCATTTTGTCACTTTTATGCCTTCCTTGCTTATATTTCTCTACTTAAGTACATGCATAAATCAATTAAATTAAAATTAGTTGTTTGATCCGCTCTTGGTTCTGACATGCCCGCTACACAAACATCTAACAACATCCCATCACAGATTTGTGTAGCGGGCATGTCAGAATTAGAAGCAGATCAAACAATTAATTTTAATTTGATTAGCGTACAATTGGTCTTCAACTGGTATGAATCAACTACATAGTCCTGCAAAGTGAAATAGCAGACTACAGTACAGTAGGAAAGTCGCAGTACTTGTAAATAGTTTAATATTTTCCTCCTTATAGATATTGGATCATTGTTTCTGTATATGATTTAAAAGATTATTTGACTGATTGTGACTTTGATGATTTCCTTATATTATCTGCCTTATGCTTTCAAAATATATGATCAGTGTTGACTATTCAAAGATGCCATAAGTATTCATTCTATCATGTCAGTACTTACTAATGTACATAGTATATAATACTTCGTTTAATGTACATAGTATATAATACTTTGTTTAAATGAAAATTGTTTTGTTAAGTATGTTATGCATGTCAGTTAAAATAAACATTTTGCTGGATGCAAAATTGAAATCATTCAGTTATTGTTTTTGGTCAGTTTGACTTGTGGTCCACAGTAAACTTTTCCAATGTAAATCCTGGCATTATATTTTTATCATCCATCATTTTCTTTTTGCTTGTGCATGGCCGTATCTATGAGGCAGCCGAGGTAAGTTCCTCGGCAGAAATTTTACTAGATATCATATACTAATAGTATATTTATTTTTAAGAATACATGACCATTAGGTCTTTGCCCTGGACCCACTGGGGAGGCCCCAAGACTCGCTGCCTTGCTGTTATGATACCCTAGTTACGGCCATGTTGTGTGTTCTTTAACTAGAGATTTATTAATTAGATTTTAACCAAGCTGAGCGGAAAGCTCATGGTGAGGTAAGGCCATCATACATGTAATTTGGCCCTTGTGATAGTCTGTGTTCCAGTATCTGTAACTTTCTTATCTTCCCCAATAGTTATATTCCTATTGTAACCAAAACAGAACATGCAAATTCATATATATATATATATGTGTCAATGACTGGGCTTGGTCCCAAGGCTATGATGGAGGAATACCTTATCAAAGTTTAACCCACCAGGGCATTTCACATACAAGGTATAGCATTAGTTGATACTCTTGTGTCATAAATGCTCCAGGAGTCGTTATACATAGGCAAATGAAAATGAATGCATTCAAAAATCTCTTGATTTGTTAAGGCTATGGTCATGATATCTTATGTATGACATCCTGAGTTGATGATCTTTCAAAATAAATCAATTATGCTCCCGGGGTCATTAATGGGGTCACATTCAGGGGTCAAAGTTACACATGTTATTAAAAATTGTGTGGTGATTGAATAATGCTACAGCATGCTGAAAATTTGCTTCAATATTTCATTGACTCGCCTAAAACAATGTTGAGTAACTTGATTAGCTCCCCGAGAATATGTTTTTGTTTGTTCAACTGTAAATAAACTGTCATTTCATCAACTCATCTGAAAATATGCAGTGTAACTTTATTGGCTCTCCAGAAAATATGCACTGATTTCATTGGCTCTCCTGAAAATATGTGTGATTTCATTGGCTCTCCTAAAAATATGTATGATTTCATTGGCTCTCCTGAAAATATGTGTGATTTCATTGACTCTCCTGAAAAAATATGCACTGTGATTTCATTGGCTTTCCTGAAATTGGCTCTCCAGAAAATATATGTGTGATTTTATTGGCTCTCCAGAAAATATGTGTGATTTCATTGGCTCTCCAGAAAATTTGCACTGTGATTTCATTGGCTCTCCAGAAAATATGCACTGTGATTTCATTAGCTCTCCAGAAAATATACACTGTGACTTCATTGTTTCTCCAGAAAATATGCACTTATTTCGTTAGCTCTCCGGAAAATATGCACTGTGACTTCATTGGCTTTCCAGAAAATATGCATTGTGCTTTTGTTGGCTCCCAGAAAATATGGAGTGTGCTTTCATTAGCTCATCTTGAAATAAGCTGTGATACTTCTTCCTCACAAAAAAATATACAGTGGGGGGCAAATTGACTGGCCTGACAATATGCTGACATTGCTCCACATGAAAATTTGTTTCATTACTTTGATGGTTCACATGAAAAATGCTGTGTAACCTCAAATTCTCTTGAAAATAAGCTGTTTTATCTGAATATTTGTTTTCATTAGTTCACGTGAACATTGATTAGTGGCCCTCGCTAGCTTACATGAACATATACCCGTTGCTTCATTATCTCGCCTAAAACAAGGGCTCGTGGGGAGCTATTCTCATAACTCTGTACCTGTTGTTCATCTGTACGATTTTAAACATTTCAATTTCTCTAGTTTTGACCAAATGCGGTACTGGTATGTGCGAACATTGTAGTATTCAAGGAATGAGAAGTGATTCAATCATAGAATGTGTTACTGGGGACACAGGTGGGTAAACTGTCCCTAAAGTCTCATAACACACACGTAAATTGTTGATTCATATAAAGCATCTTTTGCTGATGTTTTTCTTCTTTATATTGTCACTTCGTCCCTAAGGGTCAAACGGAGAACTCGCCCAAGAGTCAAGTTATTCACACGTACAGTAGGTAAATCCTTTCAGGGTGTAAATCTTTGCAGAGTGTACGATGGTTTCATGAATATACATATCCTTTAGTTTACAGTCTTTCAAGTGACCTAATGTACGGAAATCATTGTTCAATGTTTTTAAATGATTAAGTAAAATAAAACGCGCGACGAACTGAACATTTTCGCGCTACATTTATTATGTTAATTGAGAAGAATCTATCTGTTTAACAATTCATTAGAGTTATCTCCCATTTCAAATTATTTTCAGTATTTTGACCATGCATAATGTTGAACCCATTCTATAACTTTATATCCTTGATACATTGGGGGAGTGTGATTTGACACTTTATGGTTATGTTAGAGTAGGTTCCCTTTAGTCGAGGAACCGTAGCTCGGTTACGTCCCTTAGATGGGAAACGGGAAACAATTTTAAACAGCTGATTTCAAAGCTTCCTTTAGTTGTGTATACCACAGAAATGTTGCCGGTTCGTCGGTTCAATAATAAGACCATTTACGACTTGATGTTAATCAGTATGACTGTGTTAATCAGTATGACGATGTTAATCAGTATGACTGTGTTAATCAGTATGACGGTGTTAATCAGTATGACTGTGTTAATCAGTATGACGGTGTTAATCAGTATGACTAGGGGATTTATATTTAAAATGATCTGGATAATGAGAATAATTCGACAATACTTTTCCCGAGTTATTGCCCTTTGCCGTATATGTAACGTACAGGAATGACACTCCAATCTTTGAAGATTTGTCAATGAAACTTATAGTAAAAGTTTAAGTGTCTTTGAATTGATATTTGTTTGAGAAATTAAAACTCTTATACATACAGTATATACTAACAGATCGTTCACACGAGTGTTGTGTTATGCTTCATATGCCTACATTGCTAATAAAAATATGAATTATAGCAATATATTATCTGACCCTTAATCAAACACGCATTACTTAATAGCTAGTACTAAATTGGATAATATTATAGATAACACCTCAGTATATAGATCTACGAGAATATCTGCTGAATGCATTGGTGTATTTTATAGATATTCCTTGTGAAGTAACGTGTTGGATATCTATAATGTTCTCTCATTAGGGTTTATCTAGTGTTTTATCACCTGTTAACGAGAAGACGACTTGTATAGGAGACAAAGTTCATACATGTGATTTGTAGATCAATAGTAATATTGATGCACTTTTTGGCTACTTCAACACCTAGCTGTTGGCACTCATATATATAACTTTGTGTAAAAATAATATGTTTTAAATTTATATTTTGTACTCTTAACAGTGTATATTACTTCAGTACGCGTGTTGAACTTCTGTCTTGGGAACATCTGCCAGCTACAAGTAGGGTGATATTACATGTTCAGAAGTATGATAATACATGTTCAGTAGGTGATATTACATGTTCAGAAGTGTGATAATACATGTTCAGAAGTGTGATATTACATGTTCAGTAGGTGATATTACATGTTCAGAAGTGTGATATTACATGTTCAGAAGTGTGATAATACATGTTCAGAAGTGTGATAATACATGTTCAGTAGGTGATATTACATGTTCAGAAGTGTGATAATACATGTTTAGAAGTGTGATATTACATGTTCAGTAGGTGATACTATTACCCGTTCGGCAGGGTAATGTCACCTATTCAGTTGGATGATTTCCAACAGAGACATGTTACAGAGACGTAATGTCTAACGCCAAGGTCAAAGAGAACGTAGTTAAACTCTTTCTACATCCATGTATGGCATCTTTGCCATGGTTAAACTATAGATGGTAAATTAAATGTAAAGTAATCAAAAACGCAACATTTGAAAACCATTATAGTAAGTAAATGTTTAGGGTTGCCATAGCTTCTGTGGAAGCTTGGGTTGTCGAAGCTGAAATCCAAGGGTCAAGGTCACATTGTACATGATTTAAGGTTTAAGATATCAGAACAGTGATATATGATATGTCGATTATTTGAGTTTCTGCAAAACATGTTTCCTAATGTTTTTAACGTGTTCAGACTGTTTTTTCATGATTCAGATTTAACGACAAATTTAAAGTTAAAAGGGTTAAGGACACACTCGGTGTTAAACGATTAAGCGCAAATTAAGGTTAGAAGGTCAAGGACAGATTCAAAGTTAAAGTGTTAAAGGCTATAATAAGAATTACAGTTCGCTCTGATATATATATTTATATAGACATGCTCGGTATACGAATTTAGATACATGAGATTTGGGTGTTGATATTGAAATGAATAAAGAGATGGACAATTTAAGGCTTAATTGATGTACATTTGGTTAGCCTAGAACAAAATAAGACAGGAAAACACATTTAGAAATTATTTCGTACACCATTCTGATTTTAGGTTTGTTGAAAAATTATACATATTTACAACACCGTTTTGATATATCATAAATGTTGTGAAGGGCATTTAAACTTAATGTTTTATATGAACATACGAGTCACGTAGATTATATCGTAACAATATGTACACACTCACATATAGACTTCATATAGATAAAACTAAACATTAATATTGTATACTGTAATTGAAACAAACAATCTCGGGCATTAGGGTGTTAAGTCATTTTCTTGTACATAAAGTTCACCATGTGATTTACTTCTTGTCGTGCCATCTTTACAATCTAACGTTCAGTGTGGGAACTCGACAACAATCAATATTGTTTATTACTTCATTTAAATACCTGTTTATTTATTATTTATCGGTACAATAGTACAATCAATGGTACAGTTTAACTGGACGCATATCAGTGTCAGTTAGAACAAAGGAGACACAAGCATTACCAAGATTTATTATTAATAGTCGGTAGATAAACTTGTTCTTAACGAATTTGAATGTCATTCTGCTAGTAAAGAAAGACTGTACGTGGGTTAAGATGGGAACGTTATTGCAAAATGTGTTTATCGACGATTAACACTTTTTCTATATTGATTTTTACTTCATATCTCTTGTTTCCGAGAACAATTTCATAATTATGAATACATCGTTTGTTTCATAATCTTCAGTCCAATTTTACTTTGAACCGGTGCCAGAAGATCAAAGACACAACTGCAATGTGCACAATTTGTTCTTCTGGGACCAAGACCTATAAAACTAATCGCTGACACGCCGGAGAACCTGTGCAGGTAGCCAATCAACACTTTATAATAATAACTGCTTATCTATACATCTTAAACTAACGGCCTATTGTGGGATACTATAAACTGCTCCAATGCTTCATTACAGTCAGTGCCTATTGTCTTTTTGTGTATTGCCTTCTGTGGGCACGTTAACAAGTCGTCAAAAGACATGTTACGCTCGGCTTGTTGTCAGATATTCCACAAGAAATAACGTATGCTGGAGTTGATATTCGGTCTCAATAGGTAGTAAGTTGCTGTCATCAAACACTGGAACTATTGTGTGTTTGGAGAAGCGTTCATTATTTCTTGTCGGAAAAATCTCAACACAGGAGCTGTTGTGAGGATGTGACTAAGAACTGTTGTGAAGTCGATACTGTTAGCACTTTGTTGATCATATTTAATAACAACGAGTTCATACCGGGTTTAAAGGCTGGGTATAAAACTTACTGTAGAGATTAACCGACATCATATATCATTTTAATATGTACAGTGAAGATGATAAGTGAAAGTAATTTACGGCCGTACAATCATATGTAAGCACGCCGGAGTAAAGTGGTACGTCTCTGTGAGAGTACATGTGGTTTAACACTGCATTTAGACTTTAAAACAAGGTTATGAAAGAACAATATTTAACGATATTGGATTATTGCTTGAATCATGTCAACTTTTCACTTTGAAAAAAGATTAATTATTAATGGATTACTAAAGATGTCCGAGGACGATCCTGCACGGTTCTTGGCGGAACATTAAAGGCGCTTTGTATATAAGTGTTTTGATTTCCTTTACGAAGTGCTGAAAAGTTTTGGGATTTAAACCATTTATTAGAGTGTATGTTTATATATCGTACTTAAGAAATGTGTAGTTATTTAAAAAGACTAACATTACATCGTAGAAGAACATCACACCTTGTCGATAGGTGATTAAATTACTCCCGTACAGCACCTCACGAACGATGCATGTCCGCATAACATAGGAGTTCGGCACGTTCTGTAAATCTGATACAGCCATCCGATACACGATGAAATCAGATAAATATGATTTCGTCGGCGTGTCGTCAAAACAGCTACCATTCGTTCACGAAAGTTTTCCACCAGGGGCTAACTTTGGCTCGCCTCGTTATTGTACTACGAGGAGTATGTACAGGGGCAGGGATGCCGAAAGGAAGAGACTCGTGAGTCTTCAAAGGAATCTCAAAGAGGACACAAAAAGGATAGCGAATGTTAAACTACCAAAGTTAGAACTTGATGTTGAATATAAGATACAGAGAAATTACGTCGACCCATCATTGCATCCGTCGGGGAATATTTATAGACAAAAGGCGTTTTTAAAGCTGAATGGCATTCCTTTAGACCAACTATACTCCGTGCATAGGTCTAAACAAACTGAAATAGTGCCAAGTTACGGCGAATCAAGGGATTCACGTAAACATGGAAGACGTGGAACGAAGTCTCGTAAACATGGGTCCGATTCCGTCCTATCAAATGTCACATCAAACGCCACGCTATCGACGTTAAGGTTAGCGCCTATAAAAACGCCGGACACGAAGGTTTCCGATGCTTGCTACACAACAACTCCCACTTCGGATCTTTCGGACTCTTCGGATCCATTGCACAAGAGTCGTCTGCTGGAGATGGACAGACTCTCTCCAATTCCTGGCATGCGACCGAAGAGGAACAACCGTGGGCGAAAACTTGGTAACATTGTTTCATCTCGAAGACTACAACAGATACTGGACAACGACGACGAACCTCTCGACCCCGGTGCTTTTTATTTCTACTAACTTCCGTCTTATTTTCGTGATATTGGAATTAAACTTTACATTTATGTTGAAAGCATCAAACGCAGCGTCTAAGATGTAGACTATAGAAATACCGGGAAGATTCAGACCTTGTTTAGCAATACTACTAAACTTGTGATCTTAAGTGTTTAAATTATTCATTTCAACTATAACTCTACAACACTTCACACAATTTTGATGTGATATTGGATGTCTACGTGATTTTCATATTTGACTAACTGTTTGGTGTAGGGATTATGTCTTGACGGTAACTATATTTGTTCATTGTAAATTTCATACGTACAGTGAAATCATAAAACTGTATCAACATTTACAATATCAATTATCATATACCATGTTTACACTATAAAGTGTATGTATAAAACATGTAGTCTTCACTGAAAAAGCAACACAAACAAAACGAAAGCTGAAACTTCTATACACATTCAATGAAATATTTACCATGAATGGAGTTGACTGATTCTTTTTTTTGTATATTTAATATTTCGAAATGTCATACTGTCATATCTAATTAGAATTAATTTTTAAAAATATTCATTTGTACACGTTTCCTGTTTTTTTTTTGGTACTTAGATTTCTGGTATAGTTGGATATAAATTTACCTATTTGGGAATTGTTGATACATGCCTGAAATGTTAACGTTGTTAAAGTACTCGACACTTTGGTAAAAAGACAGGTTGGCATTATGTGTAAAACTAGTCATTTTGTTGATGTGTTGTCATTTATGCATATTTATTTGGAACTGCATTTGAAAATATAAAACACCGTTACACATTGCTCGGGTGCATGAATGATTATTGAGATCTTGATTATATTAATTCTTTAATTTTTCTTTTAGTCCCTGGTGGTTTTATGTTCAATATTTGATTTAAAGTTGTAACTTTTTTGTGACCACACTTCTATATGTTTAAAGGATGATCTTTGATGTTCCCTCAGTAAAGATATTTTCAAAGATATGCAAACATAAATCTCATGTTGGACATGTCAAAATAATACTTGTGTTGAAAATGCCACCATAACTCTTTTTTTAGACATGTCAACATAACGCTCGTTTTAGACATGTCAACATAATGCTTGTGTTGGACTTGTCAACATAACGATTGTGTTGGACATGTCAACATAACGCTGGTGTTGGACATGTCAACATAACGCTGATTTGGACATGTCAACATAACGCTGGTTTTAGACACGTCAACATAACGCTGGTTTTGGACATGTCAACGTAACGCTTGTGTTGGACATGTCAACATAACGCTGGTATTGGACATGTCAACACAACGCTGGTGTTGGACATGTCAACATAACGCTGCTTTAGACACGTCAACATAACGCTGGTTTTGGACATGTCAACATAACGCTTGTGTTGGACATGTCAACATAAAGCTGGTTTTGGAATGTCAATATAACGCTTGTGTTGGACATGTCAACATAACGCTGGTTTTGGACATGTCAACATAACGCTGGTTTTGGACATGTCAATATTACGCTTGTGTTGGACATGTCAACATAACGGTGGTTTTGGACATGTCAACATAACGCTGGTTTTGGACCTAAAAAACGTAACGATGATGTTGGGCATGTCAACGTAACCTTGGTGTTGGACATGCCAACGTAACCTTGGTGTTGGACATGTCGGCCTGACTCTGTGTTTTTCGAGATGCGTCTCATTACCCTGTATTGCTGGTTCAATACTTCTTAAATAACGGGTTGGATGGAACTAGCCCTATCTTGTATCAGAGGTTATTAGCTACATTGTCGTTTTAAATACATCCATGTTATTATTACCTTTTCACTGAATGAACGATCATTATTGATGTTCTGAAATATTTTAATTCCATTTTCTATAAAGTAGTTATTGAGATTTAATGCCGACAATGAATCAGTATTGACTAAACCTATAGGTGATACTGCTGTATACTTGTACCCCGTCTTTAACAGCGTTAGTGATGGGAGACCCAACTTTTCTGATCTGTTCTTTGTATGTAAGATCTAACAATTGGTTAATGAGTAAGTATATTTAAGTAAATCTTGCAGCTGTTTTTTTTTTTTTTTTTTTTTTTTTTTTTTTTTTTTT
>JAUMGZ010172276.1:0-14838 GCA_032359645.1 Pododesmus macrochisma | reverse complement strand
CTTACTGAAAGCGTTTTTGAAATATTATTATTTACACAACTGCAGATTTTCAGTAAAGTGTCTGTTCAAGCGACACTTGACACCAACATATTTGGGCGCAACATGCAAGCCACCACGTATAATCCTACTTTCACTTTCGGTATCGCAATCGAGTGCTCGTAACAGCTTATCCACTTCGTCGCTATTATTTGCAGTAACAGCGGTTTCAATTTTTGTCAGCAAACGACATAATTCATTTTAATGGCCATCATCTCCCATTTCTTGAAATTGCTACGCCCAAATCCTTAAAGGCCGAGAGACCTAGCCCAACTCTAGCTCTAGGAATGAAAATTCCCGTGCTCAAACGGGAGCAGCTCTTGTCGGTTCAATTCATAATTAAGTTATTTATAGGTATTTTTTAATATTAATAAATGAATTATTAATATTAATGAATGGCAGTATTTATTAATATTAATAAATGAATTATTAATATTAATATAAATGAATTATTAATATTAAAAAATGAATTATTAATATTAAAAAAGGAATTATTAATATTTAAAAAGGATTTTTTAATATTCAAAATGCTATGCACTTTATAAATATCAATAAATTTTAAAAATTAATAATTCATTTTTTAAATATTAGTAAATCATTTTTTAATATTAATAATTCATTTATTAATATTAGAAAATGTTTTTCTAATATTAAAAAATGAGCCAAGGAATTATAAATATTAATAAACGATTTATTAATATTAATAAATGATTTTTTACTATTAATAAATGATTTATTAATTTTAGAAAAGAATTATTAATATTAATAAATGAATTATTAATATTAAAAAATCCTCTATTTTGTCCACGATGGCTTGCCATATATAACACTCGAGTGAATTGTTTCTCATACTTATGAATACACTGTAAATTAAACTCTTGGTCCGTAATTCTTAATGTATCATGTGCAAGTGTTGCAACTTTTAATTGACAAGTAATTTCATTAATACTGATAGTTTCCAATAGTGCGACACCTTGCGGTTTTACTCGGGCAACAAAAGTGTTTAACAAAAAAAAATAGGATCATCATAATTGTATATTACGCATTACCTTTTTTAGACTTGAGAATCGATGGATTTTAGTGGGTCTTAAATAAAATATCTGTAAAACTATGTTGTTTTTGCATTTACCCAAGAATGACATCTTATTTTCCTCCTCTCTATAATCAGAAAAAAGAAAATATAACAACGAGAATATCTAACTGTATTCATGAATACATGAAATATATTTCACGAGAATAAAAACAAGTAATGAGACCTCTCACGTGTGCGTATCCATCGAATGGTGGATATAACATATTCAGGAACTCTATCTATTATTTTATTTTTTTAATTTCTTTTATTTGATTTTGTTCTTGTAAAGGACATTCTCGGTACGTAATGTTAACTAAGCTAGTATCACTAGTTATACAAAAATAAAGAAAAATGAATATGGATTTACATAATATAGATATTTATATCGCAGTAATCATGTCGTTACTTATTCTCAAATAGATGGTATGGTTTAAGTTATCCCTCTGTTCAGTTATTAATAAGATAACGCGTATTTGAATAAATGGTCTGAATTATTTGTTTGTGCACATGTTTGAAAACAACGGTTTTAATACAACTAATACAATTTAATACAACACAACCAGTTGGTGACTCTAGTTGACTTCTTAGTCCAAGTTGATGTATTGGTATGCCGGAACATTTTATACCGTATTTGTTTAATGTATTATTCATTATTTGAATGACTGACGACCAAGGAAATTTAAACAAACGTCAAACGTAAGAAAGAATGCCATCCTAATCAGATTCACTGACTTACCAAGAAAAAAACTCAAACAAACAACACTAGTTAGGAAGAATGTCATCTGAATCTAATAGACTGACGACAAAAGGAAACGCAAACATAAATCATCCATTGTAAGGATAAATGCCATGAGATTCAGACGGACTGACAACTAAGCAAAATGCAAAAATCAACGGTTAGGAAAAACGACTTCTAAACCAAATGGACTGACGACGAAGGAAAACGCAAAAAATATCAAAGGTAAGGAAAAATCTAAATTTGAAGGGCTGACGACCAAGAAAAAATGATAACAAATGACTTTACCCATAGCAAGAACAACGTCTGAATTTAAGTTGCGAAGTATAAGGGAATGAATCGTAAGAAGAACAATAACTGAATCTAAGGGACTGACGACCCAGGAACAACTATAAAATGGCAACAAAACACAAACAATCAAATCTCGAAATCATTCAAAACCAGCTACCAACACAGAAACCAGCTACCAACACAGAACGACTTAGGATTTCTATTTTACGAACTGATTGGTCTGGTTTACGGGATCCAAACCTTCCCATAGAACCCGCGGTGCCCGGGATGAGACATCGAACGCAACGTTTAAAAACTTGAAAATATTAAGGGGCCATCCATAATGATCATCCTTTTTCCTAAGTCTGCAAACAGCACGCTTTTTTCAAACCCCCGCCCTCTGCAAAAGTGTACATCACCCTTTATCATACCGCTGTTTGTTGTATTAAATACATTTGTTTCATTTGTTTTTTTTTGTGTCAAACAACATTTGTTGTTGCGTCATTTCATCAACGCTCTGGCGAACGAGATTTAGAGACCACTATGGGAAATAAAAAAGAGCCAGATTTCAGTTTTTGAAATGTTGCGATATCCGAAATTTAAAGCGTGCAAAAAATGATGAAAAACAAACCCCATCCCCTAGCGTGCGGTTTGCAGACTTTGGAAAAAGGATGATAACTATGGATGGCCCCTTAAATATAAATATATGTGAACGACAGTCATGGCAACTTATACCAGGAAGGACAGGAAAACAGATGTAAAATCCGACCACATTAAATTCAAAGTACAAGACCTAGAAACGCAAGGTCAAGTAGCAGAAACTTGGGAGTGGAATCGAAAAGGAGAATGTAACCAGATAAAATTGCTTTGGTAAAATCTTTAACTTTGGACAGGAGATAAAATTCATATTTAGATATTCTAATAGATACATGGTTCCGAATCCCGAAACACAAAGCAAAACTGCACATCATATTTTTATAATTATATGTACAACAGAAGTCATATAACATATGATTGTTTGTAGAGGATACAGTTAAGAAAAGTGACAATTGTGCTCTCAAAGGTACAAGAGTGGCAAAAACAATAGCAAGTTACCTCCCCTTCATCATAGACTAAGTCAATTATTCTTAGTATTAAAAGAAACAATTAGATTTAAAAACCAAGAAGCAGAAGAGTATAATTTGGAGGGGAAAATGTGTGGTGTAGTACTTGGCAATCTGGCCTATCATCTTCCTTCTGATAATTATCTATGCTTTTTATGCGAGTCCATTACATTTTCTTTGAAGGTCCGAAACATGTGTTCAGAGGAGTACGTTATAAAGAAATTCTATTTTGACTGTGCGCATATTTAGAAATTTTGTCAAGACAACTTTATATTATTGTTGGGGTGTGGTTTTTGTCCTTCATTACCATCGTGATTTTTACTTTCCCCTTCTTTGGCTGTGTAGCTTTGATATATCGGGGTATTGTCTATGTTAATACATTTTCACTAAAGCGTCCATTAATGACGGCTGCTTCAGAGCTGGGCCTGGAATTAAAGATGAGGGTCTCTCACACACACCATCGGGTCTTTCCTCTTCTAAATACATGTATTATATTAATTGGAGGCATGTTTTAGAATGCATTTTTGTATTTTATTATACATAATAGTTGGTACACGGTTGAGTTCTACCAAAAACCAACGTCATTATAGGATGGACAGTGCAGTATATATGCTGGAAGGTGTGGTTAAATTTGTCATGGTGTATCAACCTTTCCATGGTGTACCAACCTTTCCACTTCAAATAAGAATAATATCCAATATGAACATAGCAACATTAAATATTAAATATTAAGATAAATATATTACAAGGAGGTGAATGTAAATGAATATGACCACGGGAAAACATCAACTTAAATAAAAATATCTTTAAATGCCGCTAAAATTTTCAACAAATATTCCATAATTGTACAAATAACAAAATCATTTAAGTTAAAGATTCATTATCTTTAATAAGAAATACATGTTATGTTCGTACCCTGTGAATAGAGTCATAATACTAATACTGTAGACCTGGGATGCGTTGTATAGTTATCATACATAGAAACAATGATAAATCTTACAATTATTGTATGTGCAATGTATATTAATAACAATAAAGAAAACGTAATGTACATGTAAGTGTATGTATAATTATGTATATGTCATAATTTTACAGTATCGCTGCTATCCTTCTCTCAATTTAGTGTGTGTGTGTGTGTGTGTGTGTGTGTGTGTGTGTGTGCGGTAACAGATAATGGAATATATTTGCAGAAACTGACAATCACGAAAAACGTTAACAATATCAAGGTAAGATAGAATGATATATGAATTAGAGGGACTGACTGCAAAGAAAATGTAACAATGCAAACAAATCAAAGCAGCAATAATTATAAACATATATCATAAAATATTTGAAGTCAAATATCACTGGACTTTAACATGATAATAAAACATGAATTTAAGAAAATCTGTTTAAAATATATATATGAACTATAACGTAAATAAAATAAGTCAAATAAGATAAACAAATGCATCAATGAATTATTCTTAAATACGGTGATAAGAACAATTAAAGGTTTACCTTTCTGTAATATTCATATATTACTTAAATTCAGTCAATAAGACACTTTGTAAAAAAAGAATCAACTGTTCATATACCTCTCATTAAAAAACGTAACAATACAATTTTCAATTGTTCAGAAACATTTCCCGTATTTTCAGTTCATATCGTTTCGATCTTTTCCTCTACGTATTTCGGTTCCGAATTTATTCAATCTAACGTCAAAAGATCACATTTCACATGCCCAGAAAGACAACGGAGAAGATCACACGACTTACTGTTTTCTCTGGGGCATAACTCCCATCAGTTTTTATCAAAACGTGCCAAACAATTAGCGTTCTATCGTTTTTCCTATGAGTACGAATCTGGAGTTATTTTTAATAAAATTGTCATCGCAACCATGATCTTTTGTCGTAAGTCTAGGTCATATGTCCAAAAAAAACAATGGTGAAGACCGAGCTTTTAAATCTAATGGAAGGGGCATAACTCCCATAAAGAGTTGTTCACTAATTTCGGTCGAACACAATATCAAAATTGTAGCATAGGCGCCAAACTTTTTCCACCCTTCATGTTTTCATATATTGTATGGTTCTATGATTATTTTGATACACGTAACACGGTATTCGTTAAAAAGCCATTGTAACATAAACCTTTTAAATTCTCTGTCATGGTTGCATGTCTAGAAGTCACAACGTCAAGCCATAGGTCTCTACGACTTACTGTTTTTGAGTTTTTACTCGTTAGTTTTTCCCGATCGATTATAATTCTCAAGTTATTTTTGAAAAAAAGTCTTGGTCTTTGTTATTATCACATTTCCAGAAGACCCAATGTGAGGACCCAAGATCGCTACGCCGTTTTTTTCTTTATTTTTATTATTTTAAGAATTGTCCATTATGACCGCTTCAGTCAAATTGTCGAACGAGCAGTACTCCCTTTAGGAATAACATTAGAATGATGAAGTGAAGCCAAATGCCCATAAGACGGCGAACTCTTCTATAATTCCCTGGGTGTATCTCGAGATTTTCAGTGTTCCGTCGTAACGTTGAATATGTGGAAAGTCTTAAAAAATAAATAAATAAAAATAACATTGTTGTATCAATATTTTTCCATTTCGACTCCAGGACTCTCTATATCTGCCTGTATCCTTGATTTACAGCACTTACTACTCACATATAAACGTAAGTGATACAGTCCGAAAAATAGGGTGTGAAAAGCTGGTAAACCAACAATACCTAGACCGAAGATTGTTCCGAGTGTCGGACCAATGTTATTCCAGTCTAATATAGCATAGATGGCTTCACCAGCGCTCAGCTGGTAGATCAGGGAAAATATGCCATAAACAAATAGGAATATCATTGGCTGATAAAAGTGCATTAGTCTCACGGGCTTGGCACACATAAAAAAGTTCATCAACACATAGATGCTGTTCAAGAAATGCTTCTCAATTGACCTCGCTTCATAGGCTGAAAAATACATAATAGGTCAGCGTTATTAAATCATTGTAATAATGTTCTGATGTGAGAGTTAAGTCCCTTATAAAATCCCCAATAGTTATAATACAACACATTGCTAGAAATCGTTCAAATGTTGCAATTTTTCTAACTATAACACGTGTCACCAGTAATTATATCTTCTAGCTATAACACGTGTCACCAGTAATGCTATATCCTAACTATAACATATGTCACCAGTAATGATATCTTCTAACTATAACACGTGTCACCAGTAGTGATATATTCTAACTATAACATATGTCACCAGTAATGATATCTTCTAAATATAACACGTGTCACAAGTAATGATATCTTCTAATCATAACACGTGTCACCAGTAATGATATCTTCTAACTATAACACATGTCACAAGTAATAATATCTTGTAACTATTACACGTGTCACCAGAAATGATATATTCTAACTATAACACGTGTCACCAGTAATGATATCTTCTAGATATATCACGTGTCACCAGTAATGATATCTTCTCACTATAACACATGTCACCAGTAATGTTATCTTCTCACTATAACACATGTCACCAGTAATGTTATCTTCTAACTATAACACATGTCACTAGTAATGTTATCTTCTAACTATTACACGTATCACAAGTAAAGATATCTTCTAACTATTACACGTATCACAAGTAATGCTATTTTCTAACTATAACACATGTCACCAGTAATGTTATCTTCTAACTATAACACGTGTCACCAGTAATGATATCTTCTAACTATAACACGTGTCACGAGTAATGCTATCTTCTAACTATAACACGTGTCCAGTAATGATATATTCTAACTATAACACGTGTCCAGTAATGGTATCTTCTAACTATAACACTTGTCACCAGTAATGATATCTCTAACTATAACACTTCTCACCAGTAATGATATCTTCTAACTATAACACTTGTCACCAGTAATGATATCTTCTCACTTTAACACGTGTCACCAGTAATGATATCTTCTTACTAAAACACGTATCACCAGTTATTATATCTTTTAACTATAACATTTATCGCCAGTAATGATATATTCTAACTATAACACATGTCACAAGTAATGATATCTTGTAACTATAACACGATTCACCAGTAATGATATCTTCTAACTATAACATATGTCACCAGTAATGATATACCTAACTATAACACATGTCACAAGTAATAATATCTTCTAACTATAACACATGTCACCAGTAATGATATCTTCTAACTATAACACGTATCACCAGTAATGATATCTTCTTACTATAACACATGTCACCAGTAATGCTACTTCCTAACTATAACACTTGTCACCAGTAATGATATATTCTGACTATAGCACGTGTCACTGGTAAAGCTATCTTCTAAATATAACACATGTCACCGGTAATGATATTTTCTAACTATAACACGTGTCACCAGTAATGATATTTTCAAACTATAACACGTGTCACCAGTAATGATATCTTCTTACTATAACACGTATCACCAGTAATGATATCTTCTAACTTTAACACGTGTCACCAGTAATGATATCTTCTAACCTAACTATAACACTTGTCACCAGTAATGCTATCTTCTAACTATAACACGTGTCACCAGTAATGATGTATTCTTACTATAACACGTGTCACCAGTAATGATATCTTCTAACTATAACACTTGTCACCAGTAATGCTATCTTCTTACTATAATAACACTTGTCACCAGTAACGATATATTCTAACTATAACACATGTCACAAGTAATGATAGCTTTTAACTATGACACGAGTCACCAGTAATGATTTCTTCTAACTATAACACGTGTCAACAGAAATGCTATCTTCTTTCTATAACACGTATCACCAGTAATGATATCTTCTAACTATAATAACACTTTTCACCAGTAATGATATATTCTTACTATATCACGTGTCACCAGTAATGAAATTTTCTTCCTATAACACGTATAACCGGGGAAAAGAGAGAAAAAAAGTGAAAACAATATGTGTGTCAAAGATGTTTTCCAAGATTCAAAGTCTGGACACGATGCATCCAATTAGCGCCCATGAGAAATAATTTTAAAAAAGGACAAGACGGCCTTAATGATACTTTAAAATGGTCAAGTCCATTTAGATATTAGAATAAATACATCGAAACTGATTGATAAGAATGGCCATTGTTTGTAAATGAATGAACAATGAATCTTAATTGTACTTACATTTACCGATGAATCCATAATATCCAAACGTTACCAGAAAACCGATAGAGTTAGCCACATTAAATAATAACCAATCGAGCATCAGATACCACGGCATATCTTCTCTCTTACCTGACAAACATGAAACATAAATGGAATCATTAGACGTAACAGATGCCAGATTGCGTTCAAATGACGTCGCAACGTGTGCAGAGAGTAGTTAAAACACGACTTGACGAAATATTCAATAAGTAAGTTGAAACAATATGCATTTTTTAATCCATTTATGATGTTTAGATAAACTCCAATTTATTTATTTTTTTGATAATCGCTTCATTTTATCTTTAATTACTTCTAAAATATTGTAAAATATTTGTTTTATGTCAAATATCCAAATGATAGCTTTTTAACTCCAAATTGATTCACTGACTCCGTATAAATTCCAGCTTAACTTTTAATTATACAGGTTTATTCCATGGCCAATGGTTCGTTGATTGTGTGTGAAGTAATTAATATTCATGATTAATTATAGAGTCGCAACACGTATTGGTGTGTATATCAACTGCTGAATGACGCAATTCAACACACAAACCGAGACGTGCAACCAATTACATTATATAATAAATAAATAAAATATAAAAAAATGTAGATAAACAGGAGGAAAGAGGCTTTGTTCACTACAATAAACCTGTCCAAAGTGAGAAATTTTTTTTAGAATGAACAAAATCAAACCGATTCCGTCACACTGGATCGTACGATTGGTGGCAATTTAAACGAGGTACGACCAATAGTCAATGTTTGTTACGACCTCCATTTGCGATTGAAATGCTACTTTCCCACAATCACGACCTTTATCAGGACCTCAACACGACCACACTTGACCTTAAGATCGTGCTTGGTCGTGGAGCATCGTGGCAAATATGCAAATATGTGTCAAGTGTACGACTGTCATACAATCGTCATGCGACAGTCATACGGCGCACTACGATGGTATACGTTTTTTATACGATGGCAATACGGGTTTTATACGGTCGGTTACGACTGTGCCTCGACTTAGCACGAAAACAACACCATGGCCATTAGACCTTACAAGATTTCAATACGACCTACATGATTGTCATACAACTGTGCAAGACCGCGATATGACATCCATACGATTTTGTTTGTTTGTTTTTGGGCTCACGTGGTCTGATGTGTATACATGTATAAATGGATTGGAGATGCCTTCCTGTGCCAGTCACCATAATGTTTGGTGCCTTTGTGGCTTGATTTGGTACGAAGTTTACGAGGAGGCATGCTTGTTGTTCTTTTGTTTTTTCACAATTAACTATGCAATGTGACATAACAGGTAGTTCAAATATTGGTCAGGCCACGGTCTTATGGAAGTCTTGTTCAGTCGTATGGCCATCGTATGAAAGTCATATGAAAGTCGTATTTGATCGTATTAAGATCGTGTTCAGTCGTATGAGTTCTTTCCCGCGCTTTTTTGTAAGACTGAATACGGTCTTCATACGATAGCCATACGACTGAACACGAATATACAAAATGTACACGAGCTTCATACGATCGTCAAACGTCTTTGTACGACTAAATTGTAGCTCTTAGGTCGTGTTCTAGTTTTTGAACATGTTCAAAAATTAGAACACGACCTAAACACCTGTACGATCGCCATAAGACCGCACAAGACCACCACCGATCACGACTGACCACGATCATGTTCCCGACCGCAATGCGACTGAGCGCGACTGCCTAGATCTGCTCAAGTCGTGCTCGGTCGTGACCAAGATCGTCTATTTGGGAAAGTAGCTTAATCAGAATATCTTACTGTAGTACATGTGACGCAGACAATCTGCATAGTTCACCTACGATCATGTAACGCAGATTGATGAACACAGCTCATTGCTGGATACATTACGTAGATTTTTCTCCTTTACTCATTCGCCACGATATTAGTGACACATTTTCTAAGATATGTTTATTTTTTACTTTGGAAAGGGTTGCCATATACCGAAATGACAAGAAAATATCACGACGGGTGACGCATGTGTAGCAGGAAACACTTACTATTAATCGCGAGCACCTGGTTTCGCTTCTAGTATTTAATAGAAATTCTTGATGTTTCCTTTTGAGTGATGATTGTATTTTTGTTCTTTTCTCTCGTGTGCATCTTTTGTTATCTTTTTATTTGCCCGTCCATAGATTCACGGCTTTTGAATATCGTCTTGGTTTTTCGAATTTGCTACTTTATATGTACTCGTACAAAGCTTTTAAGGAACAAAAACATCAAGACTAATCCATGTGTATGTGTTCTTGATAACCCCAAAGTGTAGCAGACAGGCAGCGCCATAATATTCATACCTGTATTTCGCGCTTTCACTGTGTCACACGTTTCCTGTAAAATAAATTGCTGAATAAGACGTATTTGTCATGACCTTTTCGCATTTTATTCTATCAAATATTAATGTCTTTCAGTACCTCAATATTTTTTTTTTTAAAAATTCCAAAATTGACATCATGGTAATAAATTACTGCAATGTTACTGTCAAATTACTATGTAATTTTGTTGTATGTAACCTAAACAAGCAAGTATTTCTAAATCAAAGTTCCTTGAATCATATGAGATTTTGACGTTAACGAGATGATCATGACGACCACAAGCTGCTTATAACGAACATTTGGTTGGATTTGATTTGCAGTAATCAATTTCACTAACTTCATAAACATTATCTTCAATATAAAAAGTACGTTTCTTTCAGATGCGTTAGCATTTCAAATGAAACCAAAGTTAAATAGATGTAGAACAATGTATCTGGAGATTTCTAAAAGATGATTAATATATTGTATGGAATTTAGAGCGAAAAGAACGCGACACGCCTTCGTCTGGTGGCATGAAAAGACCCTTTATTTTATTTTACAATTTCTTATATCAAAGTTCAAACGTTACGCTTTTAAAGTGTCATATCAACTAATAGGATATTAGGATATTCATTAAATTAATCTGGAATGAAATTTCCATCTGCAGCGTAAAAGTTTTAACCATATGTAAATTCCGTCGTCTGTCCACTCCCAGTCTTGCGCATATTCTGATTTCTCAAAATGGTGGGATCCAATTTTAGGTCATCGGGTCGCGACGGAAGCCAAATATACTTGACATTTTCCCAATCAAACTTTTTTTTGTGAACTGCAAGAGTCACATTTTTGCATTTTTCATGTAAACACCCAGAGGATATGCATATTTTAATTTTCAATGCTGACACTGTGCGTCATTAAAAGGACCACGCCATACTAAATATAGGTTGTCATGCATTTATATTTTCAAAATATGTCTTCTGGTGTTGACTTTTTGACGAAGCTATTGTTTGTTTGTCAATAACGTTTGTTCTGTTGATCCTATTTCTTTTTGTTTTCTGGTGACCCAAACGCTTTTATATTACCTATAAAAACTGAACTTCGTCAACTTATCACCGTTGGACTATGGATGTATCAACCAGAGTTCAATGCGTGTTACTTTGAGCTTTAAAGTTCTTTCCGACACATAGTCTACCGGCGCGGTGGCGGAGTGGTTAGCGTGTTCGCCTCGCGTCTGTAAACTGGTACGCGATCGCGGGTTCGAATCCTTGTGGCGCCATATCCAAAGACGTTAAAATTTGGCACTCTTCTCGCTCCCTGCTCAACACGCAGCATAAATGGGTAAGAGAAGGACTGGTTTGCTCGGTGTAAGTATAATGTGACCGAGTGAAGTATCATGTCAATGTGTTTGCGGCGTGATATTTCAGTGAGACAACACTATTACGTCGCCATAAGTGCACACTGTCTCAATATGACCTAAACATGAGTTAACGGGACGCTAAACCCAAATAAAAAAAAATAAACCAACAAACCAACACATGGCTAGGTCATATCGAGACGGTGTTTGCTTACGACAGCGCGCACTGATGGCGACTTTATAGCGCTGCCCCACTAAAATATCGCGCCACCGACACATTGGCATGATACTTCAATTGGTCACGTTATCCTGACACCGAGCCACCAAGTCTGTCTTCTACCCAGAAACGCCGAGTGTTTACCAGGGAGCGAGAAGATTACCTAATCCTAACGTCTTTTAAAAGTTTTGACGCGGCCGGAGATCATTTCCTTGACTCCTGCTCATGAAGCGAACACTCTTCCACTGAAATAATGCGGCTGTATATTACAGAGGATCTCGTCCTTGTTTTATGATGTCAAATAAGCGGTATATTAGTAAAATATGGGGTTTTCTATGACATTGAACCATCTGTGCAAACAACAATCTGGTTAATATGACATGTTGTCATTGTATTATAATTAAATTGTTATTTTCAAAGAGACGTTTATATTTCTAAATACGTTTTCCTCTAGGAAATTCAATTGACATTCAAATTTAAAAACTTATGTAACTTAAAAATGATATTAAAAATATGGGCGTTGTGGACACAAACGTTATTGGCAGAGACAGAACAGGAATCGTGCATCAACTAATAACGAATGTATATTAATCAAGACATTGTTTACCTAACGACATGTGGCAAGCGCTTGTCTAAAAAGCAATCTTTTACTTCGAAGAAATACCTCATGTTTTTTCTCTGAGATGCACATTACAATTAGCTAGCGAGTAGTTCTATATCAAATCGTGCCTAATCCTGTAGTGTATGCTAGCCCGCGAGCGTTTGTTTTATGGGTTAAAAAGACAACACGATTCACATCCTACCTGAGCCACTATCTCATTGGTTAATCATTCACACACCGCTACGCTATAGTAGGTTTTCCATTCATAAATTTCATTACCTTTTTGGTTGCCGGTATTGTCATGGCTGACTGGTTGACCAATGAAATGTGTCGTTACAACGATTGGTGCACTTATAGGATGCTCCGGTAATAATTTCACTCGACGAGATAGCTAATTATGCAAATATACTTCCATTACAGATTATTATGACAATTTCCGGCTTTTCCATAATATGACGAAAACAAACCGAAGCATGCCTACGACGAATTATAATCAGTTTGTAAGTAATTTTGTCAGTGAGTAGACCCTTATCTTACCTGTACTATATTTACCTGTATGAAGTCATTGATTAACTGGAGATGTACTTTTCTACTATGCCTGCATATACAAAGGTATGTAATATTATATAATTGATATACAATGTAATGCATCATTAGTATAACAACACTAATTTATTGGTATACCTGGGAGAATGTTATGTGCACGTGTAGAATGGTGCGATCTTTATAAGTATGCTAACGTTTTAGATTTTTCCAAGAGGTAAATATTGTTTTCTCTATGTCACAAACGCTTAAAATACTAAAATGTTAGAATTTGTTCACGAAAACTGTTAGAAATATATCACAAAAATTTCGAATGCAAATTTTTTCGGAAAAACAATTAACCATATGGAAATAAGAAGAAACATGTGCACAATTATGTGGTCACTTAATAGTTAGAGTCTAGTGTTTATATGTGTGCAGTTAGTTGTAAATACTAATGTGTGCAGCAAACGTTGTGTATTTAGAAATATTTCGAGTTAGTTTTAATATTTTAACATGCAAACTTCACTTTAAGAAATTGCGTTCATTAATGTTTTATAATCTTTTCACATGTACCCTTAATCGTGAATATTATACTACGCACGTTAAAATGTTAGAACGTCAAATATTATGCACCATCAAATACAATGTAAAAGTTCAAACCGTTGGAATCTCTAACCTTTGTTGTTGTTTTTGGGGTTCAACAACCCTTTCACACATGTCTAAGTCATATAAAGAAGGTGCCTGCTTGTGACAGTGCGCACTGCTAGCGACTTTATAGTGCAGTAACACAGAAATACCAGAGCTGTAGATATATTGACACGATATATCACTCGGTTACATTATCCTGACACTGAACCAATCAGTCCTTCTCCTTCCCAGAAATGCTGCCGAGTACTTAGCGAGGAGCTGGAAGATGATCTAATCTTGACGTCTTATAGGTGTGACGCGGCTGGCAATCGAACCCGAGACCAACCGAAACACTAAGCGAACGGCTCTACTTCTGAGCCAACGCGTCGGTCATCCACCTAATTGAGTACCCTTGTCTGTTCTAGAAGTGGCAAGATACAGATACACATTAATACCAAGTATACACGAGGTGGAGGTTCATTTTTAAAATGCCATAATTGGTGCACCAACGGATACAAATTACGCATGAGTTACTGATTTCATATTTGTTTATAAACTAGATTTCATATAAGATCTACTCTGAACATATGTGATAGAATGAGCATGGTGCTTGTATTTTTGTTACTATTGACGGCGATTTACTGACACGAAATATTTTTGTTTTAAGCAATAATACTTATTGCGATCACTTAAATTACATTTTTGTATTCTTATCATTTTGGTGGTTGCCTCTGCAGGTGGCCTAGCCCCGAGGGTAGCCATAACCCATTAGCATTTGCTTCCGAACACATGTTATA
>JAUMGZ010172275.1:0-26650 GCA_032359645.1 Pododesmus macrochisma | reverse complement strand
AGTTTCGCGCTGTAGCAAAATCTACAGTACTTGCAATACACATTTTCTGTAGTACATTTATATCTTTTTCTGACACAATCTTATTCCTATAAAATCTTTTATTGTTTAAATTATTGTTACTGATTCAAGATTCATATCCTAGTATCTTCATAGAATAATTAATGAAAGTTTTGTTCAAATTCATGAATTTCTGGCTGTTTAAACTAAGCTAAATTCTGCAAGTCTAGACCGAAAGTGACGTCATGACGTATGTAAATTAGTTGTTTTCGTTCATTTTCAGACTGGAAATGACGTAACATACTAGTGTATTGTTAATAAGTCAGCATAAGTACTATGTCAGTATATTGAAAATGTAAACACACTGAACAGTACATTTATCTTTGTTAAACAAGTTTTACTAAATAAAATAAAAGTTACCTGAACTTGTTCTCTATGGTTAAATACGTTCTTTAACTTTAAATTGTTTACATCAAAATAAGTTTTTACATCTTTATTATTTAAATGTTGGTCAATCTTCTTTTTGAGTTAAATTTCCCTAACATTTACTAAACTGGATTTTTACTTGTCAGTTTCTCTTTTGAGGAACTGAGTAAAAACAAGTGTACATTATATACTTATTATTTATGTCTTTTAATTCATACTTCAGTACACAATGAATATTGTAAACCATTTTAATGTTTTAGTTACTCATGATTTCTATTAATAATAATTTTCAAAGTAATAATACACATATGTACATATACATTGTTGTTTTAATTTTTTTTTATTAATGCTTTGTATATGTGTACTATGACTTTTGCTGGAGATTCCAATAATAAAACATCGAACTTCATTAAGGACTTCTTACATAATTTTACATTTCTACCGTCTTTAAATCACAACAACCAGAAATAAACAACAGAGAAATTCAGTTGTGATAGTTACGGCGAGTGGCCATCTTTAGTGTCAGTATCATAAAACAACGGACAGACAGGCAGGCAGGCAGACAGACTTGTGTAAACTTTGATCAGATTGAATTAACTTTCTGTATATATGTAATGCCCGTCCGGGGCGTGCTAGTGTGAGAAAGTTGCCAGTGACTTGCCGCAGGTCGGTGGTTTACTCCGCGTACTCCGGTTTCCTCCACCAGTAAAACTGGCACGTCCGTAAATGACCTTAGCTGTTGATCGGACAATAAACCTTTAATACAAACAATCAAACAACCATATATGTATGACCTGTGTAATGTTAGCACGCGTGTGTGTTATTGTGTGACATATTAATATGACATGTGATATTTAGAACAGCATGGCCTATTTAATATCAAATTAGTGTATGAATTTAAGATATTTTAGATTTGTGTAATCACGAACGGAAGCTAGTTAAACAAATCATAATATCATAGACGTAGGATATATTCGTGTCAAGAATTTTCTAAAGACAATCGCGAAGATACATATATGTAAGATAGTTTAAATTCCGAGACAACATCTATGGTAAGCAATACACACAAAATGTGCTGTGTCATGTTTGGACGTTTTCTAAAATTCAGGCAGAACAATATGTTAACGTATCAACTTACAAACACGATAGTTATTATCCCTGCTCACTTCATATGCATGCATCTATGTCGGGGTCTCATTTAACACTTTACCCGAACAGAGCAATAAAAACACGCAGGAAAAAATCATGTTTAGGGTCATGTATTCAGCAAAAAAAGAGACAAGTCATCATTAAAAAAAATTGTGGCATATCATTTATCAATTTTTTTTACAATTTTTGTGTGAATAAGTTAATGAAAAGCTGTACATCATTGTTACAGTGAATGAAGTTGCATTTCGTTTTAATATTTTTTTCAAATATAAAAAATCAAGTGCATTAATTAATAAGAATTAAAGAGTATTTCTGGTGGTTTCTCAAAGGATAAAGTTCAGTAGGATATGGATATTTGGAATGTCGTGTTCCATGGTACAAATTATATATCCTGTTTAACTTTATCATTTGTTAAAACCACCAGAAAGACTAAAATAATCTTTCATTTACGTGAATGGAAAATAGGGATATTCCATCCGAGGGGGTTACAAATTGGTGTAACTCCGAAGCTTTCCGAGGGTTTTACTCCAATTTGTAACCCCCGAGGGTGAACTATCCCTATCTTTCACAAACGTGTATGAAAAATTATTTTCCCCCCTTCGATGGGTTGATAACTTTTTATGTATGAAGCGATTGAAGTTTAAGAAATTCAGCAATAAATGTACACTAACGCCATATTTATGCTGCATTCACAACGTTACAATTAAGGAGTGACGTCATTTATTGTATATTTTATTACGTGATGTAAAACAGCAAAACCACGTGATTCAAGACATGGGTGTTCTGCATGGATAACTCGATCTTACATATACAGATATGGGAGAAAATGTCATCCTTTTATTAACTATCCAGTTTATGATTTTACGTGGACTGTTTTGTTAAACCATACATTAGGGTTCTCACGGTGGTCAAATTGAACAGTATCGTTTGGCTTTGGAATACTCTTGAAACAGCCACCATACGATGTCACGAATACCCGCCAATTTATCAGTCAACAAATAAACAAACGATTACAAAGGAAGATATAATTTTACTGTTAATTTGTGCACACGATTTTGAGTATAAACACAAACTCTATCGTTACTGTCAATATACCATAATATGCACTCAATAGTCTGCATTTACACCACATTTCTTTGTACTTTTCAAATAAACCAACAATACGTGGTGTATTACTGCGCGCCACTCTCATTATCGCGTGCTCCACTGAATTTATCGGGAAAAAATAATTTAGTGGGTATTGGTAGAAATACATAGGCTATACTGCTAATTCACCCCAGATATATAATATATAAATAAATATGTAAATATATGCTGATAATAAACTATTGTATTTTTCTATAGCTATCTGATTTTATTTGTCGTCACGTAAGCGATACAATACATTAAAAACAAGAAAACTTAGATGCA
This sequence comes from Pododesmus macrochisma, assembly GCA_032359645.1. NCBI lineage: Eukaryota > Metazoa > Mollusca > Bivalvia > Pectinida > Anomiidae > Pododesmus > Pododesmus macrochisma. The sequence continues at coordinate 23,668 of JAUMGZ010172275.1, read as the reverse complement.
GAGCCTCAAATTGCCAAACATATTGTTCCCTCGATGGTGTCAAACTCTTCTCAGTATAAACAAAAAAGTTCCTGGAATGTTTTAGTTCTACACGGTCAATATTCAAATTTAAAAAGTAACATACACAAACCTGTATCATAAACCTATATATATATAGTTTTTGATTCAAGTAAATGAAGTTATAACTCGAATGGATTTGTCCATTCTCTAACTATAAGATGAATATACATGTATCACAAAGGAAAGGATAGTATCAGTGATAGATATATTTTGTTGCAAAATACATTGTCCTGTTCATCTTGTGACTATATATTGTAATGACGTGTAACTTTACCTGTTAAACATGCATGGCAAATGTATAGTAAGACAATGTCCCTATAATGAAAACAGTTTATTGGCTGAGAAACATTTGTTGTAAATAAAATCGGAATCAAAAAGACAGACGTCCAAGCAAAACACAATGAAATCTCAAAATGTAAAGATAAAATATAGAAAAAAAAATCAACAAAATATCCGATGCTTATCACCACCACTTACGACAAGAAGAAATTGGATCAACAGAACAAAAGTTATTGACACACAAACTTCATCAACAAGGCACAACCATAATAAACTGGAAAAGTGAGACGGACATTTAAAAATGGCATTATATCAACTAAATGGGTGAAAGGACCTCGCTCCTGACCTTTAGCCAAGCTCCAAATCAACTTATAAAACAAGAAGAAATAGGATCAACATAACAAAACTTATTAACAAACAAACACTAGCTCCATCTTTCAACGATTTAGGATGTTCGCTCAACTAATTGAATTACATGTATTTGATTAAAACGGTTAACATTATCTTGTACATGAGAATTAGAAATAAATAGTTATATGCCTAGCTGCAAATCAATATAAACACGTGCTGTTCTAGGTGCTGATTGTTACCTGGAGTTATATTGCCAAGAGTTGCACTACACCATCATTACGCTGTGTTTTGTCTCATATTGTTTTGTTTATTCATTTTCTTCATAATTAATTACTTTTCCTGTATCATCCACAGGTTACATATTTAAAAAAAAAAGACAAACAACTTTTGTTAGCTTTCTTGTGATATGAAACTTTTATATATTTCTACAATGGATATTCTGAGAGCAGCTGAAAAATCAACACCTATCAAGTAGGGTTTAGTATATCCTTAAATACAGGTTGAGGTACAAGCGAGTCGTGTACTAAATCCAATCGAAAAAAGAACAGACAACAAATCTAACTTAATATACGTCTTAACAACTTCAAAGTAGAACAACCCATTTAGTGCAAACATAACAAAAACTATGGTAAAAGCAATAAAATACCTTCAAAAATGAATTGTGAGGAAATCATGGCGAGCGACACATGTGTAGAGGTTGTTCTTCCTGGAAATGTGTTTCGTTTCAAGTTGTTTTATTTATATATTTGATTTCTGTATGCATCCCTGCCTTTCCTTGGTTTGTATCCAGTTGAACAATGGTAGTTCATATTGTTTAGTTATAAATCATTTGGTACGAAACACTGGTCGGAAAACATAATACTTCCCAACTGCGATAATTTCTTTATAAAGATTTTCAAGATTTATCTTTTCTCTTTGATCGAACATTGAGCTCATATCAAAAGTGGACACCATTCTTGAAGATTAACCAATACTGGCCTTAAGAAAGGGCTTATAATTTACAAAGACTGTTAATCAATAACTATTTTAGAATGCTCGTCACTTTTCTCAAACGACTTAAAGACAAACGTGAAAACCAACACAAACCCTACGACACACGATTGAAGTGTGGTTTTAACCAAAGAACACGAATCAATCATTATTGCATCATTTAATTTGCACACCTTGTAATACTTAATTGTCATTGCAATAAAACTGTACAACAAATTACAAAATACCAACCACAGTATCAGTAAAGGAAGTAAGCTTCATAAAATTAACCAGGTAAAAATACTGAGAATAGTCTGGGTTGTTCTGGTGTTATCAGGGTTTTGTATTAGTCATTTCTATCGTTTATACATTACACTTAGTCATATACAAGTTTTATTTTAAAGGCATGCATGTTTCTCTTTCTAAGAACGATTATCACTGGATATCTAACTGTATATTGCTATATAAGTATATACTATGTATTTGCACTTACTAGTACACGTAATATTATCTATACATATCTCTAACAAAGTGTTTAGAGTCTTTATGATACTTTGTCTTAATGAATATGTGTGTTATGTTATATAGATACTGCATATCCTGTCTGTGTTACTTAAGCAAATTTCTTTTCCACTAATTGAAATTTAAATTTAAATTCGCAGCCGTAAGTGTCTATCGGAACAGCCACGGAAATAACTAGTGTAGACATGTTTCTATAGCAACAGAAGAGTACTTGGAGAAAATAACAAAAACAGACAATGTTTTTATGTATATGTAATATAAATCATAAAAACTGTCTTTAACATGTTGATGAACAACTTTGCATTTAAAAAATAATAGTTAAAAGTTAAAAAAAGAAACGCGAGCGTGTTCTCGGAGAAATGACAAGTACTACGTCACGTTTTCAATATTACTACGCTAGAGTTTATGCTAAAATCAACGACAACAAATCTCTATGGTTTATATAGAGAGATTGCATTGTAAATGCAAATATATGTTAATAGCTTGTTCGAATTTTGGGATTAGATAGTATGGCCATAATAGAAACATCTAAAGAATACATTTTTATTCTGGAAAGTGTATTCATCATTTGTAATAAATAAAGGTACTTTCAGGTCTACATCTTCCCTTCTTAAATGTATAATAGTTAAATTAAAACAACAACAAAAGAAATAATAAGTTTAATGGTCTAAAGATTTTGAAAATAGCTGTCAGGTTGGTCATTTTGTCAACCGACATAATTTGTATCTTTGTACAACTTAAGTAATTAAGAGTCTTTGAATGATCTTTGGTCATATTTCTTATCATTTTGTTGTCTGAACAGAAGAGATACAGTGGTAGGAAAGTTTACCTACGGGCGAAAAATTTTCTATGATCAGAATAGATCGCAAGAGCAATTTTCAAGGTGAGCAAAACATAATAAAGAAGAAATTAGTAAATTCGAGAAACCATGACAAATTTATAAAGACGTAAGTCCATGTACAAGGGCAAACAAAAGAAAAACGTTGGACGCACATAATTATACTTTTATTAACTAAAAAAGGAAACATCACGAACTTCTAAAGTTTAATAAACATAGAATAAATTTGGCTAATTGGAATGAAAGTTTATTTGTTTTATAATTGACTCTTGAATTATATAATCCCTGAATGTTTATGAAGTTTGTGAAAAACAAGAATTCAACAAAAAAGATTGAAAATAGCATACAGAAAATCATCCCAAAAATTCTTATAAATTCTCAGAGTCATATAGTGTCCATGAGATGTTCTTGTAATAGTTTTATGGGATATGGATGGATGACTTGTAAAACTAAACAAAACATTGTACTTACAAGAAAAATAAAATAAGAATGACATCAACTTACTATTAATATCCGTGTTCTGTGTAACAATGTAATGAATCAATTTTTGAATCGCAATATGTAACCATACTAGTTAGCCAATAGATGTGCACCGAGTTAAAGGCTGAACTATGACATCATGGATTGAACAGCCCTATACACGTTAGGAATGAAGGTGTTTAACAATTTTTAAGAATGCTGCATGACAGGCTATCCGGGTTGCCGGCAAGTTTTACCTAGTCATCGTGCACGTTTCAGGTAGTGACTGAGGCTACACGCGCACAACTTATCGGAGTCCATGGGTAAACTTCATGAACCAAAAAACGATGGGTTCAAGGTCCCTAGCTACCACTCGTTTCCGAAAATACAGTTTGCTTCGCCTATATAAAGTCCTGTTCACAGAGAGAAGGGGCATTCCTGCTTCAGAGCTTTGACTTCTCTTCGTGTTTTTACTTAAGAATAATGCTTCAGCTATAAGTGTTTATGTTTTTGTTTTATTTCCGATTTGATATTAAAAGTTATACAAAATGGGCACAGGATCGAGTAAGCAGAGAACAATATCTCCGGTAAGAGGCAACAAGAGTCAATACGGTCAAGCAAATGGGCACATCGGAAAAACCAATGGACACATCAGAAATGGCGTTGTCAATAGGTGCCCGGTCACTGGACAAACAAGTTTTTCCTCTTTTACAAAGTTGAAAAATTTGGCTGACGAAGGAACCATATACACTGACACCCTACACAATCGATCGATTGAGGTAATTTTTAAAACATATACGTTTTTTGGCTTTTTATACAGGTAATCAATGATTAATGATAAATATGAATACAATGAAATAAATAGAATATGATTTTCGGTTTTTTTCAATCTCAAAAAAGTGCTTAAAAGTATATCTAGTTTCACATCGAACAATTTCCTTATTAATTTCACTCAAGGCAATTTGTTCAATATATTCTTTGATCTTATATGTATGAAGTTTAAAAAAAAATGATAATTCAGTTTTATCGTTATTTTGTTCTTAATACTTAATTATCGTGATAAACTATTATCGTGAAAAATATAAATGCTGCCGTTATAATTTATATAAAATGTTATCCGTTTTCTTTAATCATAGAAAAACTTTTAAAGTATTGTTTTTTGTGATTTCCACGGTCTTTGTATCTAAAAGACCTTACGCTATGTCGATTTAAAGTTTTAAGTTGCATAAACTGCCTAGTATCGGTGTCTTGATTCAACGACCACCCACAAGATACACATGTGAGCATTGGTTCCATATACGTAATCTTACACTATATATTTAACGTAAAGACATAGTCACACTATAGACATGGCAAAGAGTATGCAATCATAATACTCTAAAATTGTAGTCTATGTTTATAGTTCGTACATCAAATGTAACCGTTAGATAAAACTAAAGAAGAATTAGGTTGTAGATCAGAAGCACACAGCCGTAACAAAGGTTGGGCGACTCACGTACTGCACCTGCACGACATACCATATTTTATCATCAAGACAAAACTAGCCGATAATACAAAAAGCGTAAAAACAGGTGATACAAAGTATACTTTCAAATGGGTTTCAGATGGTGTTAACAAAAATTAAATACTTTTATTAAAGAAATAAAATCACATGTCAAACGAATAACATCTTCTTAAAATCACCGATTTAATACATAATTGTAATTATGATAAAGAATTGTTAAATGATAAAAATTTATATGATAACTTTCTCCATCAATCGATTGCCCTGTGTATGTAATAAATACGGTTGTAAATATCGCTAAACCTTCACTGTTTAGTGTATGCAATTTGAAAAGATTGTATAATTTTGTTTTGTTTCCTTGATTGCTCCTCGTATGTAATCATCATGAACGTTTTCCGTCCATCGATTGCTACACATACGTAATTTGTAACATCTATAATATTTAAGTTTTTTTATCCTGTAGCCAATGACCTGCTCAAATGGAAAATGTACAGGGTCTATCTTGTCGTGTTTGGGATTGAAAAGTCCTGCAGTCCGTCCACCAGCAGAGGTTTTGAGACAAGCGAAAGACTTCTTTGTTCAATATTATAGCTACATTAAAATGTAAGTTTGGTTGGGAATTTTTTGTCCGAGCTTTGTATCACATCAAAATTTATAAATGTGGTTTTAAAATAAAATAGTGTATTTCTAAGAAGTCTGAATTACAGTCGACAAAAATATTATTTTCCAAAATGCTGTGAAATTATTAATTGACTTGAACTTTAATTGGTGTGAAAAAACCCCGGTTAAAAATTATTTTGATCTTACAGCATGTTCTATACATCTATTTTAGGGAAAACTCTCCTGAACATAAAAATAGAATGAAAGAAGTTGAAAACAGCATAAATAAAACCGGCTCTTATTTTCAAACATTCGAAGAAATCGAATGGGGTGCAAAAATGGCCTGGAGAAATTCGCCTAGATGTATTGGAAGAATCCAATGGACCAATCTTAAGGTAAGTGCTCCATATCATTGTAGTTTGACGTTCTTTCTTTTGTATATGATACATATTTAAAATATATTAAAATACCTTAAGTACAGTTTTTTGGCATTTTATTTTAATGTTGTTTGCCATTTGTCTATTTGAACCCTACAGCTACATATCCGTAACTCATACATTGTCGTTAACCTTTTAAAATGACTTAATACGGCTATTCTTCGTATGTATATAGAAAGAAATACATTTTTGCTCGGGTTTCTTTACATTTTTCTAGGGATTTTCACGTATGTTTTTTTTTTATCTTTAGACATTTGACCGCAGAAACGTTAAAACTCCAAAACAAATGTTTGATGCAATATGTGAACACGTAATATACGCGTCTAATGGTGGAAATCTCCGGTAAGTACACGTTAAACAACGTATTACAATGTATTACCATGTATAAATGTTGTTTTATACAATGTTCTAAAATGTTTTAAATTGATGATGTATGTTTTACACGTGTAATGTCCGCTAACACTTGTGATTCTTATTCCTGATTTTTTTTGTATATAGGTCAGCCATTTCGGTGTTTCCCCAAAGGACCGACGCCAAACATGACTTCCGGATATGGAATGGCCAGATGATCCGGTACGCTGGATACCGACAGGAGGATGGCACGATCATTGGGGATCCGGCTAATGTCGACTTCACAGAGGTAATGTACATTTTCTTGTGTAATACTGGTCAATGAGCATATAGAGTTGATATTTTCTTACATAACTATTTATCTATCAGTGTGTGTAAAGTATTGCCTTTATTGCTTTGAAATAATTAAAATGTGGAAAATACACCATTACATGTACGCCAATGCTATACATGTATATAAATTATTTAAGAATAAAATATTTACAGAACATAAATTTTTATACTGCCTCCCTGCATTGGTTTTTAAAACTAGGATGTACTTTCGGTTTAGACTCTAAAATTTCCTTAAAATCATTAACGCTTTGAACTAAATTAAACGCTGATCACCTTCCTAAAGGTGTATCGTTGCGTAACATGAATGATTGTACCTGTGGTTGGTTCACATGTCCTCAATGACCCTTTGTTCTATAAAACATTCACCTTTGACGCAAACACAACACAAAATATACTTCATTGAATGTTAGGAATGTTTTATATCATATATGTTTACAATTAGTATATAAGAAATAGTTTGTGTAAGTGCATATCGCACCGTGGATCTATTGCATTATGTCTAAAAATGCATCTCTGTCACGCCATTGAAAACTCACCATAGTGTCTTTAGACAAAACGTCACTTATAATCCATTATGAAATTATAAATGCCTGTGTACTGATCTACTAACAAGTTTAAACGTATCCAGAATAAACCGACTGGTCAGGTTAACCCAGATATATTGAATGGGCTTGTTGGTCTGTATCGCACGTGTTTGAAAGTTTAAAACTATCCAAACTGGACTTTTGACAAGACCGAATTGAGTAGCCAGAAGAAAAAAACACATACATTCGATTGGTTGGTTCGATAAAACGCTACAACTGATACAATAACGTCCTCATTAATCTGGATGGTTCCAACATAAAGGGTCTACTCTTGGCAGGAAAATCGGATCGGTGTGAATATGTTTAAACGCAATCAAGCGGTAAAAGTAAAAACGGCCACATTACACACACACAAAACATGTTCACTGATAACATGGCTACCTATCGCATAAAGAAGGTCTTAAACATTAGAAGCACCTTCATATATCAACTCAGGTGTTTTAACACAGCCGGAATTCACAAAATCAGTTTGTCAATTGTTGAAATCTTCACTGCAGTGCCTATCGTAGGTGAACTAGTCAAATAAAATATGACGTTAACTGCACATAAAGTTCTTGTATTTGATTGATAATGTAACGTAGCAGATACAATTAAGATGACTCAACGCACATTAAACCTATAACGTAACTCGGCGCGTAAAGATCTATCTGACAAACAGAAGCAACACACCTGTGGCCTTGACAGATAGATTATACGTCCACGTTTTTGCAGGAGTTTGTCATAAATGATGTAAACCATTGGTATTTATAATGAATTTTTTGTGTATTGGTGACAATTAAGCAAACGGTTTCTCGAATAACCGTACACACGGAGTTTCAAGGTTTTCTTAATACACGGAACATATAACGATTATGTAGTTGACAAAAATAACATTTTCATATAAATACTCACTTATAAATATAATTATACCGATAAAAACACCAGAAGGAAGTGTGAGTTCGGCTATTTAAAAGGACCGACAATGCAATGGTGTGAGGAAATTACTCAAACATGAGACGGCCGCGGTAGCTCAATTGGAAGATGTTCTCTTTTTGTGCGGAAGGCTGCAGGTTTAATCATCTGTCGCGTCATACCTAAGACGTTAACATTAGATATTGATCTTTTCTGTCCTTTCTAAGCACTCACCAATCTGTGTAAGAGAGGAGAAAGGCCGATCGGATCGGTTTCAGGATAATATAACCTTGCCAAGTGCAATGTCAGTGTGTCTGCGGCGTGATACTTCAGTGGGACAGCACTAAAAATGGTCGCCATACGTGCGCACTCTCACCAGAAGATACCGTCGCAATATGACCTAAACACTCGTTGAAATTGACGTTAAACACCAAATAAAATTACAAAACAAGTCCTCGAACTTAATTTTTTTTTAAAACAATCACTCTAGAATAATGCGACATCGATTTGCCATAGATATAGTGATACGTACAGGTATATGACATAGAACTACCTTAGATACAATGAAATGTAGAATGCTGTGACAAAGACTTGTCATGGAGATAGTGAGATGTAGTTTGTTTTGTTTGTTTTATTTGAGTTTAACATCCCTTTAAATTTATGCCTTAGTCATATCGAGACGCTATCTGCTTGTGACAGTGCAGACCGATGACGCCTTAATGGTGGCGTCTCACTAAAATATAACGCCTCTGGTGGAATGACATGGTGCTTCAATCGGACACATTATCCTGACACCGAGCGAACCAGTCCTTCTACTGCCCAGATTACTGAGTACTTAGTAGAGAGATAGAAGATTACCTGTTTTTACCTGTCTTGGGCGTGACACGACAGATAATCGAACCCGATATCTTCCACACAAGAAGCGAACACTTTTCCACAAGGTTATCGTTTAGGTTAGTGAGGTGTAGAATGTAACGACACAGTATTTTCATAGTGATATCGATGTGTAGATTTTACGGTGGTCTAAATTTAGAGATATTGAGATGCAGAGATGAGAAAATCGTTATGATTTACTATTTATATTTATATAACAAATAATAGCGTCCTTTAAAATATATTTTTGATTTTTTAGTTGAGTTTTGTATTTGTAATGATTATTTTTGTAACTTATTCGAGTTCTTCCTGCCATTTAAGAATATAATCTAGCTGTTAATTACTTAATATTATGCTAAGCCTATCATTGTAAAATTATTAGATTCAGCTTAAATATAATCAGTGTGTTAGTTAAAAGATTCCGTGACTGCTCCGCCCTCGGGGTAAATGACCGCTTCGGGTAAATAAATCTTAAAATCACCCTGCCATAAATGTATAGTATTATACCTCATTGATGTACATGGAACATTAGCGCTGATTGGCTAAAATGTACCACATGACGGGTAAATAATACATCGAATCGTCCCGAAGCGCGCGCTACAGGGATATTCGATGTTTTATTAACCTGGAGCACGTGCAGCTGACTGAAGAATCAGTGCAATGCGCATACTGTTTAAGGCCTTATTTTTTTCCGGTATAATAAAGAATTAATGGCCCTGTAAGCGGGGTGATTTGAAAATGTATTCACCCGAAGCGGTCATTTTTCCCGAGGGCCATACATGTATAAAATCATCCACTTTAAGCTAAAACAATCAGTACTAACGTAACAAGTATTCAGATAAAATAATTAGTATTGAGTTAGAACACTATAGTGTTAAGCTAATATAACACGTCACTGTAAAATAGTTTTTTATAACACTCGTAAGAATTATTGCTTCATGTTTCACGATAACCACAATGTGTTTTATATTTGTATGCACACGGCAAGGTTTTTATGATTGACATGTTATAAGAACATGATTATATGTATGTGCAAGATATCAATTTATAAGTGTCATCGTTTTTTTCCATTGCTACCAAGTGCAACTCAATGAGTGCACAGTGATTATGCACTTTCGGTTTTATGTGACAAGAAAGTGGTGCGTCGTTGTTTGATGTTTGATTAACTTCACCAATTACCTGTGTTTGTTTTTAACGATCTCCAAACAGTAAAATCCGGGATACGTTTATTTTATACGTAATCGCCCTGTCTGTCAACATGTCTAGCTTTCTATTATCGAGATGGATTTTTTGCTGTTTATAGCTAAACAAACTACGCATGATATACACGTGCACTGCGTATTTGTATAACGTTCAATCAGTCACTTCCTGAACACCAGTTTCTCAAAAAGAATTTTAAGATATTTGTACAAACCTTCTATCTGAAAAGACTTAAAGTTTAAATAGTGAAAAGGCCATTAAGCTACCTGTACAAGGACGGTTTACACCTGCTTATTGAATGGCGATGCAAGTTCATTTTATAAGGTAGCTTTAACATGTTGTTTAGGTCATACCACGGATACAAATCATCAAACGTTTTATAACTTTACAAGTGATACATTATAACCTGTGTCGATACGAAGCAATTTTAAATTGGATAAATGAATAAATACTATAACATTTAAATGAATAGATAGATAAAAGTAAAAACACATATAGATAAAATAACTATATAAATGAATCAGAATATGTTTGACTGACACTGAATTAATCAGATTTTTAAAAATAGTATTTTTATTTTTTAAAGTGGTAAGGCATACAATTAAATTCCATTCGAATACACGATAAAAATCTCCAAAAATAATTAAAAACTTTAACCCCCTCCGATTATATGAAGTTTTAGTTAATAGGGCATAACCACATTTTTTTTCTTGATATAGAGAGAGCGAGAACTATCCGAGAATTTTGTTCACATCATTTGAAAAAAAGATAAACATTAAAGATAATTTATAAAACTAGGTATTACTAAGTTTGTAAACGAGATAGTAGTGATTCTTCTCCAGCTGTCTCCTGATTGACTTTAACATTTTATTTTCTTTGTTATTTATTTAAGTGTCAGACGTGATAGCTTCTACAATGTATAGTTTGTTATTTTTCTGTGTGCGTTCCATGTTTACTTTTGTTTGCCCATGTCCATGGACTTACGGCTTTAGCAAATCGTCTTGGTTTTTCGCATTTACTACTTCTAACATTTCACGCTGACCATCTTCAAGATGAATTTTCAACTTTGTAAAATTATCTAATTGAATGTACTTTTAATTATATCTAAAGATCTGCCAGGGGCTTGGATGGCAAGGAAAGAATGGCATGTTTGATGTGCTGCCTATGGTGATTCAGGCTAATGGTGAAGATCCAGAAATGTTTGAATATCCATCAGAAATCATATTAGAAGTTCCCCTCAAACATCCGAAGTGAGTGTATTATCCACATGGTACAGTATATGCATATAATAAAAATGAGTTTTAATTTTTTTTACATTTGTTAATCTTTTAAATATAATTTGATCTTCGGTTATCTATGAAACAAAATACCTTCATCATGCATATCCATAAGATTTTTTTCAAGTTTTGAAATATTGAATTAAAAAAAGGTACCAAAACACCTTTCTGCCACCGCAAAGTCAAGTTACAGAACAATAAGTCAGCATATTAAAGTAAACCACACACAACATTAAGAAATATTGAACTTAAAAACAACTCCGTTTATAATTTTTTCAGTTTCAGCATATCTAACCGGTTCATATTTTCAAATAAAATGTTTCACGATTTTAGTAATTTTTTGCCATTTACTGCCTTTATCTACACATGCGTTTGTTTCTCACGATTCCTGTTTTCGTTTTTTTTTAATAGCTACCCATGGTTTGCGGAAATGGGGTTAAAATGGTACGCCGTCCCCGGGGTGGCTAACATGATGTTTGACTGTGGTGGTATTGAGTATACGGCATCCCCCTTCAATGGGTGGTACATGGGCACTGAAATAGGAACACGAGACCTGTGTGATCCTCAGAGATACAATATCATAGAGGTAACTCCTAATATATTATACTTAACTCACATATTACATAGCGATTTTGTCAAATACAGATAAAATTATTTCTATGCACTTGTTTATGTCACAAAGAGAGGTAACCGCATAAAGTTGATATGCAAATATCTATTTACATTATAATTAATACTTCATTTACATATTACTTAGAGGTATAACTAAACACATATAATACTTATATGTATGTTCTGTATACGTCATTCACATAGAACATAGATGTATTCTCAGACAGAGATAATACGTAACAGATTTACATACATTGACTCACATAATATAACATATTCGTATTCTCTTACGGTCAAGAGTTTTTCTGGTCCATCTTGTTGTGAACATTGATTAAAAGTGCATTTCGCAAACATTTTGTCTTTATCTTCTACAGTTGGTAGGCAAGAAAATGGGTTTGGATACAAGACAGGTGACCAATCTATGGAAGGATAGAGTCGTGGTGGAACTCAACTTTGCTGTTCTTCATAGCTTCCAGGTAACTTAGAGTTAATGACTATCTATCTGTGTTTGTGTGAAAGCGAAACTAAAATAAATCTTTACGTTATTGTTGTACTACGTCAATTTATTCCACTTTAATTCGTAACGATTTATTGTAATTGTTTTTCTAAAACCTAAAAATTAACAAAACAAATCCTTCAAAATTGAAAATTCCTGTGTCCTTTATGTTCAATTTATGACATATTCTGATTACAAATTTCGGTTTATGGCACACTTGTAACGGTACTGTGTACAATAAATCTAGCCTAAACAAGAGAGTACTCGCACATCTTTTACTTATATGTATATATACACCTATAAGTCAACATTGTAATCAAAATTGCCCCTTAAATCTACATTAACGTGTTATTGAATACATGATTTAACCACACTTATTCTTTAAAATATTTCTGTACAATTACAGTAAATTGAGTGTGTATTAATTTGATACGCCATTTTGTGTTAAATAAAAAAGTTCTACGTCAACAAATAAACACAAGGGCAATTTGTGTAGCAGTATGGAATTCAATCAGGAGTTCCATGAACTCTTTATGAAGATTAGAATTTATACTGGTATACACCAACTCATTTAACCAATGAAAATGCCGTTTGCAAATAAAGTTGAATTATTTATAATTATCCTAGGCGCAAGGAGTCACCATCAGTGATCACCATACAGCATCTGAATCATTCATGACATTCATGAAGAATGAACAGAAACAGAGAGGAGGGTGTCCTGCTGACTGGGTGTGGATTGTTCCCCCCACTAGTGGAAGCATTACGCCAGTGTTTCACCAGGAAATGTTACTATACAAAGTCAAACCTGCTTACGAGTACATGGTAAAGAGCTAAACCTTTTTATATTACAAACATGTTAACATAATACTTGTTATTCTAATAACTGCATCTACCTTCATAAAAGTATACAACATAGTCCGTAACTATGAAACTTAAATGGTGTCATATTGCCGTATCAACCAATATATTGCATCAAAACATTTGTATGTTGTCTATTTTTGAAAGGGTCCCATTGAAATCATAAATATATGCATGAGAATATAAGTAAATATATATATAACATACGTAAAAAGGCATTGATAAACCACTTCATTACTGTATTAATAAAATACAGGTGGTTTCTGTTCATCACATTTGATGCCATCGCTGTGTGTTTACTGCAAACCCATCTTTAAAAGCTTTCTAGCACGCTTTTCGCGTGAAAATTCGGTCCCGAAGTGCTGTTGAGAAAATACCATGTATCTGCTATGAATACCAATTAGAGGCAGTTCCATACATATATTGATCATCTACTATCCTGATGTAACACAGTACAGTCAATATAAGTTCACGCATTTGAGCGTACAGTAATGAAACCAATAGTTGTCTCCCCTCGCATCATGACGAAGTAATCAGCTCAGCAGTGTTAATCTGAAAACGGTTGAAAACCCTGTAAACGTCTTTTAAATGTATTTTGACTGTCCTCAAAACATTCTTGAACGACAGTTTTATAACGTACTTACTTTCCAACGCCTAAAAGATATTTTATGCATTGATTCATTGCACATGAAACAGGCTACCGGGCATCCCAAGTAGAAAAAATCGGAAATATTTAATAATTCAAAGGTAAAATGAACTAAATTATCTAATAACTGTACTTATGAAGTGCTGCCTAGACACTGTCGGGGCAAACTGTTGATAAACGGTCACTTTTTAAGTGTGTATTCACAGTGTTTCATTTTAAAACACTCAATGTTTAATGAATTTCATGTATTGTTCATTTTTCATCTAAGGTCGATGCATGGAAGACGCATGTTTGGAAGCAGAGTGTCCCCGTTCAATGGCTAAACAGAAACAAGAATCTTACCTTCAAGGTCGTTGCAAAGTAAGCACGCCGCAACACATATGTAATATAGTTTGTAGTTAATTGGCGCTTGTTACAAAGACACAGGGCCGTATTACTGATAAAAATGTCTCTTAATGGAGGAATAAACAAATTTTGCAATTTCAATGCTGAAATATATAAATTCTAACACATAATAACTGTTTGTATGATTTCACGTTCGTTCATATTTTACAGAGCTGTCCGATTTGCAGCAAGTTTAAACGTGAAAGCACTGAAAAAAAGAACAAAATGCACTATTCTTTATGCAACAGAAACAGGAACGGCTGAGAGATTCGCAAGAGTGATCCTCAAAATATTTTCCTACGCTTTCAATGTAAAAGTACGTATTTAAAGATTTTAATGTAAATTATGTGCTATTTATTTTGAGTGTATCATATTAACTTAACTTTAAAATATCCAGAAAAGTTGATGATACCAGAAAGAAGCTACCAACGCACAAGGAAGAATAAACGAATACTCCTGTTTGTTCTTAATATTTTTGTTATTAAGCGTTTATAAATATAGTATAATGTTGATGATATCATGATTGAAATTGATTTGTTTTAACATTTTGTGTGAACGGAGGTGTTATTGATTTCTATTCGCAGATGATGTGTATGGATGACTATAACACAGAAACGATGAGAAAAGAGGAGCTTTTCATACTTGTGACAAGTACATTTGGAAATGGAGATCCTCCAGACAACGGAAAAGTAAATAAAACAATCTCTACTATTACTTATTGCACGCATCTAAATAATAAGTACATACACTTTAATGAGGCGTGATAAGGCAATTTGTATTTTCGAATAAGTATAGTCTTGAAATTAAAGTTTATATTTGCATTTAATTTAGTACTTAATTTGTCAATAAGAGATGATCTTAATAGCATAATATATTCTTTGTTTTAACAGTCTTTTTCGAAAGTCATATCTACAAAGCGAAGACTACATAGAAAAGGGTTAGTATTCTACAGAATAATTTATAGAAAAAAAACATTTTTACAATCTATTGTAACACCTTATACATCACACACACACAAACACACACACACACACACACACGCGCGCGCGTAATGCATTGTCTTTAACATGTTGTAAGGGTAATTATTATGCAGCCGTAGATGTTGTCAAGTGTTCACTTTTATACTACAATCGAAACTACAACAACAAACAATATCACTCTTTATCAAATGTTGCAATTTACAAAGAAAATTTAATACTTTTGACACGTATACTATTTGAATCAATCTATTTTTTAACTGTACTTCTTAACTTAACCTTTTTCTGTTACATAGTCAAGCCAATGGTGTGATGGCAAATGTTCGGTACGCTGTATTTGGACTTGGATCCAGAGCGTATCCCAAATTCTGCTCGTTCGCACATTTTCTGGATGAGTCTTTAGACGAACTAAGTGCTAAAAGACTCTACAAATGTGGTGAAGGCGACTCTTTGGCTGGCCAAGAAGAGGCGTTACATGAATGGGCACTGGGGGCCTTCAAGGTGGGAACAACTCAAACGTTTTATTTCAGAAGTAAAATTTAGAATATCTAATTTCGATAAAAATTATTCATTCTAAATATGTCTATTTAGAATACTGCGAGGTTTTCAATATATAAAACACTTCATAAGCGTTAATCTTGCCCAATATGAACTAGTCTGGTAATCTCTTATACATATCTATGATCATTTTCACATCTGTTGTTGCAATTTACTTAATACATAGTTTTGAAAAGTGCACTTGAATGGTTTTTGTATATCAGGAAGCTTGCAAGTTTTACCGAGCCGGTGACACATACAACATGACAGCTGCCACCAACAGCGTCAACGTGATTGACCGTTCATGGAATAGTACCCGCTATAGATTATGCCAGGCTTTAGTGCAGACAGAGGCTGACATCAACTTGTGTGAGTATATAACACAATAATATTGACAGTAAATGCAACAGTATTACTTCTTAGCTTAATGTTTTAATTTGTTTTATATGGAACAAATACATTTAAAAGATGTAAGACTTATCTTAAAACTATACCACCTATTAAACTCCCCTTATTTTTTTTTTGATTTGTTTATATGTATTTCAAATTGCTTTTCACTACTTCTTTCAGCGCTGTCTTTGCTTCATGCCCGCCCCGTGCAATCTGTTAAACTATTAGATACGTCTAATCTACAATCCAAACAATCTAGGTGAGTTTACACATGCATGCCAATAAATAGTGACTTAAAGTAAGTGGGAATTAAATATAATTTATATTAAGACAATCTCGACATGTTCTATGTGTCATGGAAAGTGTAGTCTTTTGAAATGTCATACTTGTTTACTCACTTACAACCACAATTTAAACCATGTGTCAATGTGATCAGCTGTATATATTCGTTACTGCTATCGTGTACATGATATTTTATTCTTCTGTGTGCCCTCAATGTGAACATATCTTCAATCTTCAAAATCAATTTATATTTTAATTTCAGTCGAAAAACTCTACTTGCAAAGGTAGATACGAAAGGTGAAAGAGAATTGAAATACTTACCAGGAGACCACTTCTCTGTTTTCCCGGCAAATGATCCCAAAATTGTTTCGGGAGTTCTACACAGACTTGCATACAAACCTCCTAATGATGAACTTATTATTGTGGAAGTCTTACAGAAAGGAACAACTACCTCAAGAAAACCAGCCACCTGGGAATACTATAGCAAAATCCCACCTTGTCGCATACGGACTGCATTGTCCAGATTCTTTGATCTTACAACACCACCGACACAGAACTTTTTAAAGGGTTTGGTGTTACAGGAAATGAACACAGAAGACAAGAGGAAGATAGAGAATCTAATAAACGTATGTAATATATGATTTACAGATAATATAGAAGTTCGTGATGTTTCCATTTTTAGTTAATAAATGAATATTTGGTTCATTTTTCTGTGTGCGTCCAAAGTTTTCTTATTGTTTGCCAATGTCCATGGACTTACGGCCTAGAATATCGTCTTGGTTTTTCGATTTACTTATTTAAACTTATTCGTAAGTGATTAGTTAAAATAATAATTAGAAAAAGAAAAAATCGGGCAGGGACATGTTATAGGGCTAATATATACGTTTTACATATTGACCGAATTACAATGAGAATTTATTTTTTAGCATTTACCAAGTGCACATTCACATGTACTTTACATACTTATCACGAATAGCTTTACGTGCTCCTCGTATGTATTCCCTGATTAGATTTACATTTTCCGTAAATGTTTATCATGTTTTTTACCGGTTATAGGGATAGATTTGCATATCCGAATATGCCAATCATGAATATATTTACCGCCCCTAATATGCCCTTTATGAACATATTTATATATTTTTAACAAACCTGTTATGAATAGATTAACACGATCCTACATGCTCCTTACATATTCATCGTGCATAGGTTTACATGTAGGAACCCATAATAATTATTCACTAAACGAGTTTAATTCAATTTTCCTAACAATATAAAAAAACAGATGAATCACATATATTTATCATCAAACTGAATTGCTTATTTAAATATCGAAATGTTTCATTTGAAAATCAAAAGATGAATACTTATCCAATGTTATTGCAGGACACCAAAGCCTACGAACACTGGAGGGATTTTAACTATCCTAACTTCTATGAAGTACTGGAGCAATTTCCTTCAGTAAAACTTGACCCCACCTTCTTATTCACGCAACTACCTATCCTCCAACCACGATACTACAGCATCAGTTCGTCACCAAATGCTCATCCAAGGGAAATACATTTGACGGTGGCAGTAGTGAAATATAACACACAAGGTATCGTTTATTCTTGATTATTTTCATCTTATTTATAAATATGTTCATGGGTTGTATGTTTGATGTCGCAGTGATCTGATTCATTTTTAAGATATACGAGAGCACCCAGGAAGTATTATAGACAACACGTTTTTGGTCTTGTTTTGTATTACCAATAAAAAAAAGCTAAACCCAAGCTATTGATCGAATTCACCGTAAAAAAGTCAACACACACTAGAAAATGTACAACTTGTTGTTTATACAAATACCGATACATGTAACAAGGTTTCTAAACACTGAAGAGTATATATGTGTAACATCCGCTGATGGCGGTTTCTTTGAATCTTGGCCTGGAATCAAGGACGAGACATACTTGTTCTTATTATACATACTATATTTACTGGCAGCCTGTACCAGTTTGCACTTATGTGTTGTTATACCCGACGTGTACAATAGAACTGAATATGTGCATCAGACACATTTATATATGATATTTCCAAACGCACCTTTTCCATTGGAAATTTTGATATGTATGTGGTGAACTCCTTGTGGGGAAGTCTTCATGTCATAAATACGCATAAGTTCAGCAAAGTAAACATGAATGTATCAGATGGGATGTTCACACGTTGTGTGTATTTTGTTTTGGTTTGATCTTTTTGGGCTTGTAGGTGGTAAAGGTCACGGTTACTAATGTCTAAATTGATGTGTTTTCATAATTGTTTTCTTGAATGGTAGCTGTTGGTAATGAACCAGTTTATAATATGTCTTTGTAGTCACCTATCTATAATCACTGTATTTTTGAATGGTAGTAGATATTGAGGGACTGGCGTACTTTTTATCTATATTGATGTATATTTATACACATAATGGTCTCTTTGAATCTTGGGAGATTGTAAAAGAACTAAAGTACTAAATATATTTGTCGTTATATAATAACCAATATTTGTTAATGGTTGTAGGTGGTAAAGGACCAGAGCATGAAGGTGTATGTTCGGGTTGGCTTGATAAATGTTCACCTGGAGAAATGATACCTTGTTTTGTGCGGGCGTAAGTATTCAATTACGTTTCAGAATAAAATGACATATTTTATACACATGTAAATATATATAAAACACTCGTTGAAAATCAATGTTAATATAAATTATTGTAATACATGTAACTCAATGCACCTAATGAAGAAATTGCTTCCGATTTTGGTACACGAATATTTGAATCATTTCGTGATCCTTTTATTTCGACAGAGCTAACAACTTCCACCTGCCCGATAATCCATCCGAACCTGTGCTCATGGTGGGACCTGGAACAGGCATCGCTCCCCTCAGGAGTTTCTGGCAGCACAGAGAAGCTGACAAACGTACCCCGAAAGGTATAGTAATTTAAATTCACAAATATTTAGGCGTGTTGAAGTAACTGGTGGGAAAATAGATGAAAAAATCACTATACAATACTATTACAAATTGAAATTGTTTAGACATTTACAATTCCATGCAATTAGTACGCTTGTATTGAGAAAAACATATTTGAACAAAGAATGAAGTTAGTAGACCTTTTAGGATGTCCGGTCTTATTTGATGCGCTTTGCCTTTTTGATTTAATTAAATCTTTTCTTTTGTTTACATTAGTGTTTTATCAAGGTCACAATGATTGATAAGTTTACTGTACGTGGGACACGGCCTTTGAACACAGTAGTAAATACGAAATCCAACACAATATTCAAAAGCCGTAAGTCCATGGGTTAACAAAAAGAAAAACGTTGCACGCATACAGAACAGGAAACCAACAATACAATTATTAACTAAAAGAAGGAACATCACGAACTCTAATATCGACACCTCGGTTTGGACTGTTTTTTCCCGATTCGTTGTTTTATATAAAATATGTCTGACTTTTAGAGGGAAGGTCAAAGTGGCAGCTTTACTTTGGATGCCGACAGGATAAATTGGATAATATTTATCGTGAAGAGTTGATCCACGCGAAGAATAGTGGAGCATTGACGGACGTCTACACAGCCCTGTCGAGGGAACAAGGACAGCCAAAGGTAACATTAACTTTCGTTATAAAATTTTATCCTGACTGTATTTTACCGTATTATAAATGTAAATAATATGTAGGAATACAATTAAACCTATATCTATATGCAAATATTAAAATCTTCTTAATACGTGCAATAAATGACGACAGTCCTTAATTTGCTAAAAAAATTAAATAAACGAAATACTATATATCTTGTACAAAACACATTTATAGAAATCTCGCATTATGGTTGATTCAATGTTTTTAGAGTATCAAAATGATCG
This sequence comes from Pododesmus macrochisma, assembly GCA_032359645.1. Taxonomy (NCBI): domain Eukaryota; kingdom Metazoa; phylum Mollusca; class Bivalvia; order Pectinida; family Anomiidae; genus Pododesmus; species Pododesmus macrochisma. Next base: position 3,088 of record JAUMGZ010172275.1, on the reverse strand, counting down.
TATAACCAAGTACATTTTCCATTTCAGAAATATGTTCAAGATCTGATGAAACAAAACGGCAAAGATATATATGATTTACTTGTGAATAAGAAGGGACACTTTTATATTTGTGGAGAAGTTGAAATGGCATATGGCGTGACAAACACTATAATGGACATTGTTATGAATTACGGAAACATGGACAAGGACGATGCCGAGGATTTCATTATGGAACTTAAGGTAAGATATGAGTTCGGTATATCAACATTTGAACACACATACACATACACTGAGATGCATCACTAATACAACTTGTTGAGAAAGCATCTGTGAAGAAGATACTGTCAAAGTAAGTAAATCGAAAAACCAAGACGATATTCTAGGCCGTAAGTCCATGGACATTGGCAAACAATAAGAAAACGTTGGACGCACACAGAAAAATGAACCAAATATACATTTATTAACTAAAAATGGAAACATAACGAACTTCTATTAAAAAACTAGAAGCTAAACCAGGTGCTCGCGATATGGTAAGCGTTTCCTTCTACACATGTGCCACCCGCCGCGATGTCAAATTCACACACAGACATGTCCATGTTTAACTACAACACACCCGTCATCAGTGCACTGTCAAATAAATAAATTAGTCATAGGACATAAACAACGGAGTCAAACATGGGGTAATTAAATCGATGTCCATTCAATACCTACAAGTTTTTGAATGGATGCGTGTTTTTATGTTCTTTTCTGGTGCAGTTTTCTCTTCCTGGAAATTAGACATGATTTCTCACATATTTGATAATTTATTTTTTCTCATCCAGCCAATACAAAAATGTAGTCTGAAACATGATATTAATAAGAAGAAAAAGCCATTACACTGTGTGAGACAACCCCGCCCTAAACTTCCGATGTAGCTTAGAAGCAGCCGTCATTAATCGACGCTATAGAAAAAATGAATTTAGAATAGACAAGACCTTGGTACATCAAAGCTACAGTGCCAACGAAGGAAGGGGGAAATCACGATGGGTATGATGTGCAAAAATCACACCCCAATGATAATTCAAAATTGTCTTCCCAAAAGTCTAAGTGTGCGCGAAATAGGATATTTTAACTTATTCCTCTCGACACATGTTTAACACGAGACGAGTAAACCAAGAAATAACTCCGACATTAAAAATATATGAAACCAGTCAACGAGGAAATCACTTTGAAACCTTTCAGTTTTGACTTTATCACACTACACTTTTAAAAAAATATCTTTTTAAGTAAAAGAGTTATCTATTTGTGTATAGGATGAGAACAGAATGCATGAAGACATATTTGGAGCAACTATCAAATCGGCAGTTGGAGGTGATGACAAGGAGAAACCAAATATGGGTTCACTGACTCACCTATAATAAGGTAAAACGATGTTTTTTTCTTTCCTTTCTATACATGTAACTATAATAACAGATAGTGTACTTGACAGAAAATAATTCAAGATATGATGATACAAACACTTTTGGTAACATAATTTCAAATCAAATTAAACAATTGACTCGTTTGCGACTTAGAGAAAGAAGGGAAACGTATATTTGCATAATAATTAGTTTGTTTTGAATTATTGTAATGATTGTATTTTAGGAGTACTCTTGTATCTAACGTATGGATTATTGACACACATACAATGCATTCAATCAAGCCTAAATTTATCTGGTTATTTATATTTACAGGATGCAAAGGATACTCACACATCAGCAGGAAAATAATCATTAGACCGAGGAAAGAAACAATATGATACAGTGCTGGCGCTGCCAATGATTTGATGGACATACAACCAAAAATAAACTTCCACATTTAGTGTTTAGAATTGCACATTCAATTAGTTATTCAGACTTAAATAAACGGAAAACTTTTGGTGTGACGTTCACTTTATGTATTTATCTAACTTTATTGATATGGTTCAAGATCGTTTTTTGTTTTTGATTTTCATGTTTTGTGCATTAATTAATCTAAGGTGACCCATATTATGTGCATAAATTTCATTACAACCTAAGATTATTTTGTTTTATAGCATATTGCATTTGTTATATATTGCCTTGTGCCATTTGTAATATTCTTATTGAAATGCCTTTCTACTTAAGAACAATGCGTACGTGATATATTATACGTAATGTAAAAATGGAATGACTGTGATATAAATATTTAGATTGCCTGGTTTTGTTCTCATCGTAATGATATTCTGTGTTCATGATATTGTTAATTGTTCTCTTTGTATTAAATTGGATTATACATTTTGTTTAATTTTATACTTTTATATTCATCAAATGTTTGTTACGATTTCTAAAATAAACTTAACATTCGTACATATTAATTAATGTAAGGGTTACTATTTTACTCTTATTATATATTGATTGATTTAAATCTGCAGATGAAATCAAACTTCTGTACACTTACGTCTTTCGCTGTATATCAATAAAACATTTTATATATTTTATTTATTTCTATTTGCAAAATCGTTTTTTCGATTGATACCCATCGTCGGAAACCCACGGCTGATCGCGGGTTTAGTTTATATGTTGAATCTAAAGAGGGTTAGCGACGATGAATATTGCATTATAAACACTTATTTGTTATTTGTTTTATTTGTTTTTTTATTTTTTTTCAATGAACGCGTTCAAAACCTTGTGATATGATTACATTGTATCTATGCATATTGTCGTAGTAATTTACGTTAACTTGTTTACTGTTAAATTTGAAATAAATCATTACAATTTTTTCATGTATCTCAACATTGTTATTTTTGATATAACACCTACCTTACATTTGAAGTAAACACCCCGTTAAATGTCTTATAATTCCTCCTTCCTGTGCTCGACACCTTATCGCGGTAGGGAGGTTTGCGCGTCTCAATGACCTGGAGAGCTATGCTGGCTGGAACTTATGTTCCTGTTAGGGTCACCCAAGTCAGAAAGGTTGAAGGGTAGAGACCAGACAAAGATCAGCACGTCCTTTGGAGGGGACGCTAAGATGGCGGTCCCGTGTACAGGGACTGTTAACCCCCTGGCACGATAAAGATCCCCATGTAAAGTTCGATAAGAGTAGGCGGAAACGCCGTTGCATGGGCTCA
>JAUMGZ010172264.1:0-10000 GCA_032359645.1 Pododesmus macrochisma | reverse complement strand
AGTGGTCCTGGATCAAAACTTCAATGCCGTTCGATACAGAGACTAGATCCTCGTCCACATGTCCTTCCACTTCTCAGACGTCATAACCTAATTTTCCAGCAAGACAATGCTCGACCGCATGTTGTCAGATTCTGTCGTGATTTTCTCACGGCAAACAACGTTCAGCCTCTGGAATGGCCCCCATATAGCCCCAATATGTCTCCCTTTGGGCATCTGTCTGATGAGCTGGACAGGCGTATTGGGAAACGTCAAACCCCCAACTTACCGCGCCCAGTTGATCGCAGCGTTAACACAAGAATGGAACAACATTCCCTTTAGGCGAATAAATGTTCTCATGAATTCAATGCATAGGATAAATCGTGCAGGGATTCGTGCAAAAGGTGCCCACACCAGGTACTGAAGTGTCATTTTGTTTTTCGCGGGTATCCCACTTTGAGTTACTACTGATGACACGAGTGACGTCACACAGACTTTTCTTCTACAGTATTGTAAAAAGTAGACTTGTCCCTTCATGTTGATATAAAATTTTGTACAAATTTCCCAAAATATCATAGGCTATTGATTGCGTAATTTAATTGTGCGCTTCTTTTTTTGTTCAGTAGATATATAGAATCTATCACCCCTGGTAGTGTGATATAGAGAAATCTCACCCGAGGACCGAGATTGTTCGTCCTGAACGAGGTTTACCGAGTTCAGGACCAAACATTCTCGTCCACTAGACAAGAAAATCTCACGAAAATAGGGGTACGATATAAATCTGTCCCAGGTACTAGTACTGAGATCGATTTCACGTGCTATAAACAATGAAATAACGTCATCATACGGTATGAGATCGATGTCACGCGCTTTGTAACAATGCATTTACGTCACTGATGCTACGTCAAAAGCGCTTTTGCAGGGGTGCCAAAGGGGAAATTGGTGCATTTTTATAGTTATGTTCGTAGTTAAATCGCTATAAAAGGACGAGAAAAGAACCTCGTACCTTTTTCTGTTCAAGATAGAATTATCTCAGATATGTTAAATATATCAAGACGAGGCGATAGCCGAGTCATGAGATTACATACATACCATCCCGAGACGGAACAGGTACGAGATTCTATTAGTCTATTATACCAGCGCGCGCTTATCTCACCCTAGGGTGGGATAGAGAAATTTCACACCGAGAAAACTCTATCACATCTGTAAGAAAAAACAAAACAATATAACACCAGTGTCTGGTTGTGATTGAAATAATCGAACCCGAGTGTTGAATTGTTCTTGTCTGGTCTGAGGTTTAATAGTAAGATGATTACACAATAGTTACCAATGTAAAAATGCAACTAGTAACTTTAAAACTAGAGGACTTCTAAATTTAATTGAAAACGTTTCGGAACGTGTTGCCTATTCATATCCTTAGCGCTGCACCTGTTGTGTTTTTAGCTGTTTATCTTTAATTGGGCTTAGATTAATAATTATGATGCAGTGCCAAATAAAAATAAATAGTGTTAAACATATTTTTGAGCGCCTGTCTCGGTTTGTAGGTTCTTTCCAGCGCTGACTTTTTGACTTGGTTAGTGTTTGTTTGTCTGTATACATTGTTTGGATGATCCTATATGTTATTTTAAGTTATTCCCATGCTGTGTAATACCATATACCAAGTGATAAAAGGCTTACGTGTATAAATGCAATGTAACTATTCCAATATAAGTACATTGGTTCAGTTACATAGCACTATAGTTGTATGGCCATAATAACGTATGCCAATAATTATTACTTGTGCAGAAGGGATAACGGGCGTGTTAATGCAATGTAACTATTCATATCTTATTATATGTAAATATAACATATTTTTCTTCACACTTAGTCTTTCCATCGTGGACAACCTTCAAGAGGAGGGTCCATCAATCGATGTTGTCATCTTGATGTGCACCGATTGTAACAATAATGGAACGTGCGACACAAACAAGACACGAGATGATGGGAATAGTCTGTTCTCCTTGTTGGCATGTAACTGCTCAACTGGCTGGGAAGGTAATTTTATATGTAAATGGTAAACATTGAAAAGTCCAAATGTTTAGAATACAGTATTTGACATAAAAAGCACCCTGGGGGCTTAAAAATCAGGCAAAAGTAAAGTGACTGTTTATTAGGACCATATTACGGGTCCACACACTATGAAGTTATATACTACAACGCTCTACCGTAATGGATCTTAGTTGTTATACAGATAAGTCGCATGAAAAGGTAGGGAGTGTTCGAGCAAGTTCTGGGGTTCACGACGGGGTAATTCACACAGAGTTTCGGCTTCTTCTTCTTATGAATATCATATTTATCGGAGGCATGATTCAGGTTGCATTTTTGTATTATAGGAATATGGGCATTTATTAGGTCGAATACGGTACTAATAGCGGTGAAATGTTAGCAGCATCATGCTCAACTTGATATACACAGTGTATGCATTGCTTTTTACCATCATTATTATGTAATATGTCGTTATTCGACAGAAGTGAATGCATTAAATACTGAGGCATATCAGTAGTAACAAATTGTTTGTTCGTTTTGTATAATTTGGGTTTAAAGTCATTTTAAGTTCATGTCTAGGTTAAATCGAAACGGTGTCTGCAAGTGACGGTGTGCACTAATATCGACTTTTTAGTTCTGTATCACTGCAATATCAGGAAGTTGACAAATTGGAATGATACATTTACTTCACACGGTCATAGTATCGTGATACCAGATCAGCCTGTCATATTGTCCTTGCCCCCTATGCTTAGTGCCTAGGGAGCTAGAAGTTGACCTATAATCTTAAAGATTGTTTTTCTTGTTACATATTTGGTTGGTTTGACCTTATTTCTTCTTTTTTCAATCCTTAATAAATATTTTTTCTTCAAATTACTCCAACACAATTTAATTTATATGTGAAAAGGTGATGACTGTGAGAAAGACATTGATGGCTGTGAGGTTAGTCCTTGTGCCACTGGTCAAAACTGTACTGATCTACCTGCAGCTGAACATGCCTCGAGAAACATTGGATATAACTGTACCGCCTGTCGCACTGGCTACAATGAGACCAACGGCAAATGTGTTGGTATGTATAAATTTCTTGTCATGTTCATTTCATTCGTGTGCGTTTTTGTTTTATTTTTTGTTTTGCTTTATTCGCTATTTGCCATACATCGGAATGACACGGAAGCATCGCGGCGGATGACAACAGTGTAGCAGGAAACGATTGCCATATCGCGAGCACCTGGTTTCGCTTCTAGTTTGTTAATAGAAGTTCGTGATTCTTCTTTGTTTAGTTGATAAATGTATATTTGGTTATTTTTTTCTCTTAGTGACCCACGTTTGCCTTTTGTTTGCCCCTGTCCATGGACTTACGGCTTTAGAATATCGTCTTGGTGTTTTTTGTATTTACTACTCTATGTCTAAAGAAAGCGCGAATTCAAGACACCAGCGAACTATTACATGTTTTACATCAGTATAGCATGCCTACTCTATCAGTTTTATGTAAACGACAAACGGTGGATTATAAACCCCGTGAATATGTTCAAGAAATTTAAAGTTAAACCATTTATCCGTCTATCATTGCAACACTTCAATTTAGGATACACAGTTAATATACAGAATTATATATTAGAAGAAAAAGATTCATATTGCCCGAGTTCATCTTAAATAAATAGTCATTAATGATGAATCAAGAGTAACGACATTGATGAGCCAAACTGATAATATAATTTTAATATTGCAATATTCGCTTCTGCATTGCAGTGAACTTTCGATAGTGTTGATAATAAGTTCGTGATGTTTCGTTTTTTAGTTTTAATAAGACTTAATGTATTTGTTGTTGTTGTTACTTTTTCGTTGTGAGCGTGTCCCATGTTTTTGTATGATTTGCCCATGTTCGTGGACTTGGTTCAAACGTATTGATTTTTTTAATAAACAGTATGTGTATTTAAGAAAATCAGATATCAATATCTTAATTGTATTTAATTTCTGCAGTTCATATATCATTCTGTAATTCGATTAAAATCATCGGTATTTATATGCTAATACTATAGACATAAAGGTAGGACGAGAACAGATCCATTCGCTAATGATACTTTTCCGATACCTGAAAAAAGTAAGAATGACAAAAACCCATGGCGCAATTAAAATGTCATTAGTTCTTGAAAAATATTAGACCAGACGAACACGGAAAACCAAATGTCAAACTAAACCTAAAACACCATGAACTTTAGATGGAAAACTAGACAATTAAACAGGTGTCAACGATCAGTAAGTGTTCCTACTATTCATGTGTTACCTGTCGTGATACCGGCTTGTCTGTAACTTAAACAACATTTGAATTAAGAAGCACAACGCACTACAAATACGTATAAAACATTGCTTGAAATGTGTTGTATCACATTCGTTTTACTCGCTATCAAGGGTGTGTTAAGGGTATATTATTCATCGTGAGCAGAAATAACATGAATAAAAGTTAGTAAAAGGACCGTTGGCAAGAATTGTAACTGGCAAAAATCTGGTCTAGTTTAGCGAAAGGCTATAAGCAAATAAAGATCAATGACCATAAGGAGGCCGAGTCTAATTTAATTGCCAGAAATCTGGAATAGAAAATTTCATTATCTTAACAGACGATGCCTTTGTCTTGAACACAACTATTGTATTTTAAGCAAAGTACTTGTGAAACATGGGGACTGTTCCAAACAATGTTTAAACAATGCATGGAGTTCAATTGGAAATAACACAACAACGGCAATTGTTAAAACTTTAACCAAAAAATACAAATCTGCAAAAAAACTTAACAATTTTTTATTTATGAAGTACTGCATACCATTATCTTTCTTATAAGCAAAAGAAAAGGGCTTTTTACCAGGCAAATAGTGACAAAGGACCTTTTCAAGAGGTAACATTTCGAGCCGAAACACAAAATGCCTTATGACTGATCTCAAGTTCAAAGTTTACAATTTCTAGTAGCAGTGTTTTCAAAACTTGTGCTGACCACATATTTATGTGTTATATCATATCCATCACTCAATCATTCTATCCAATTTGTGTTCAATAATGGCTTAATTTGTGTACGACATCTGAAAATCAGTGCTGCACAGTAAACTGGGTAATGAGCGGAAACTCAAACCTAATTCGGTCACCTTAATAAATATCAACGACCAAACGAATGAAGAATATGCAACTATATTTTACAGATAATAATGAGTGTAATGGGACGTCCCCTTGTGATCAAGTATGTACGAATACACCAGGCAGCTACCTGTGTTCATGTAATACCGGATATAGACTTCTCAACGGCAAATGTGAAGGTAACATAAGTATTATAAGTTAAATATTGCTAAGGATACTATCTTGTTTTATTGTGAAGGTAACATTTGTATTGTAGGTTTAAATATTGCTAAGGATACTATCCTGTTATATTGTGAAGGTAACATTTGTATTCTAGGTTTAGATATTGCTAAGGATACTATCCTGTTATATTGTGAAGGTAACATTTGTATTCTAGGTTTAGATATTACTAAGGATACTATCCTGTTATATTGTGAAGGTAACATTTGTATTCTAGGTTTAAATATTACTAAGGATACTATCCTGTTATATTGTGAAGGTAACATTAGTATTCTAGGTTTAAATATTACTAAGGATACTATCCTGTTATATTGTGAAGGTAACATTAGTATTCTAGGTTTAGATATTACTAAGGATATTATCCTGTTATATTGTGAAGGTAACATAAGTATTCTAGGTTTAGATATTACTAAGGATACTATCCTGTTATATTGTGAAGGTAACATTAGTATTCTAGGTTTAGATATTGCTAAGGATATTATCCTGTTATGTTGTGAAGGTAACAGTAGTATTCTAGGTTTAGATATTACTAAGGATACTATCCTGTTATATTGGGAAGGTAACATTAGTATTCTAGGTTTAAATATTGCTAAGGATATTGCTTTACACTAAAAAAGATTAGTCATATATTTTACTAGTATTAAAGGCAATTAAGAATAGCATAAAATGAAAACCTGAAATAGCATGTTTTATTTTTTAAACATTCAACAAATTCTGACGTTTTCGTACTGACAGAAATCATTGAAATTAATGTTAATAATGCATTCTATTAAATGCGTGTTCTTGGTGTTTACTAATACCAAGAAAAAAGAATCTTAATAAATGCTACAGTATATTATATGGGTGTTGTTTTGTTGGTTTAATGTATTAAATGCTGTACGTTGTCGTTTTATTGATTTTGAATAACTTTATTCTTCATTTAACACTTTGTTCTTTATTTATCTTAGACTTAGATGAATGTGCATTGAAAGTTGATGGATGTCAGCAGAAATGTGTAAATACAGCAGGCGGATTCAACTGCGCATGTGCATATGGCTACCTTTTGAACAATGATGGCACAACTTGCACACTAAGTAAATGTTAATTTTCCGTATTTCGTCATGTTGAACCTCTGTTTTGCTTTCTTTAATGCTAAGCAAACCGAATTAAAAATTGCACCACGTGTTGTTCAATGTTTCATACTTAAACAATCACTGACAGCATTCTACCGGGGAACCTGAGAGAACTCTTAGCGTCCCTGGCAAACTTTACCGACAAGTAGCATTACACGCACAAACTGAGTCGAAAATCGTATTACATGTAACTGAAATTATGATAACACTATGAAAAAGATGTGCTAGTTTTGATAGTAACATCGAAATAGAAAAGCACAACAATTTGATTTTGTTGACTTGAATTTGGCCATTTAATATGAAATATGTTAATATATATACGCTCAGTCAAGATTAAAAGGAAGAAGACGTTATCGAAACTTATATTCCATATTGTGCTTGAATTGTTTAAATTGTATACGTATGCTTAACGCAATTTTACTGCAATAGTCTTTATTGTTCCCCCTAATACTTCGTTGTTAATGAACTTTTGTTGAGACTACAGAAATGCAATCTGAATCATGCCTCCGATAAATATGATATGTATAAGAGGAAGGAGCCAAAACTATGTGTGAGACACCCCATCCTGAACCCTAGATATTTATCGAAGCTGCTGTCATTAACGGACGCAAGAGAAGAATTAATTTTGAATAAACAAGACTTCAGCAAATCAACGCTACAGAGCCAAAGGAGAAACGGTGACAAAACATTCACGATGGTTATGATGAACAGAAACCATACAAAATATAAAAAAATTGTCTTGCCAAAATTTAAAATGTGCGCGTAGTCAAAAGAGGAATTTTTAAACGTATTCCTCTGGACACGTATTTCAAACAACCCAGTTCTCATCAGTAAAGGTGATGTTATAATAGATATAGAATTAAATATTATCAAAAGACAGACTGACTTACTTACCTACTGCAGAGACATATCTTTTTGACCGTTTTATAATTATGGTAAGTAGCTTTCTCTGTCTGTGCACCTATTGTTAGTTTGTCAATGTTACGATGATTCCACTCACCTTCTCTTTGTTTTACAGATGAAGATGTGTGTGGTACAACTCACAACCTCAATTGTTCGTATACCTGCGATAATACCTCAAGTGGAGTATTTGCTTGTATCTGCCGTAGTGGGTACAAAGTGGCAGCCGATAATTCCAGTTGTACAAGTATGCTAATTAATCCAAACATAGCCTTGATAATTGATGTAATATATTAACTTAAACCTGTTCAAAATTTCAATATGGTGTCTCGACTAGTTCACCTGTACGTACATTGAACCAAAGAAAAATGTAAAATTGGCTAAAAAATCAAACAAACGTTTTATGTAGGAAAGTAGATAATATGAAAAAAAACAAAAAACACACAAAAAACAAAGACGATATTCAAAAGCCGCAACTACATGGACATGGAAAAACACAAGATAAACGTGGGACGCACACAAAGAAAAAACAAAAATACGATTATTAACTACATAAGAAGAATTCTTTTTAGAAACTAAATGCTTATCCAGGTGATAGATAATTGAGTAGGTGAATCACGTATTGTATGATTGGCTGTAAAAAAGCATCTGGTAAATGCTTTCTGAATAACGTTATAAGAAAGTTTAAATCTAAAAGATATCGTATAAAGATTTATCAATTTATTGTCTCAAAGATCATTCACTTGTTTTTGCCTTTGGTTTATAAAAGGAAAAAAACACTATAAAAGTATATAGGGTATATAAGTAACTTCATTCTTTATATTGTAATTTCATTTGTAACATTTTCAGACATAAACGAATGTACACAGAATATATGTCAACAAAAGTGCACTGACACGGATGGAAGTTTCAACTGCTCCTGTTATCCCGGTTACCAACTCAGCACCGATAAGATATCGTGTACTAGTACGTAACAAAACCTTATATTTTTACAATAGGTATTGTTTTCAATGACACTAATTGTACTGTTATGTTTCATATGCTATGAATATAATGAACTCTGTGAACTCCGGGACGTCATAATTGAATGCACTACTATGTTCATTCGTTAGGACATTTCATTAAACAAAGGGTGATCGTTTTGAAATTTAAAAAAAAAACATTATTAAAGGAATGAAAATTGTTAAGTGTTAATTGTCGTAAGAACCATTGATTGGAAACAGAATAATTTCAGTTTTAGCTACAGTGTATACACAGGACAGAACAAAATGGAACGTTTACACATAAGACCATAGTGCAGGTAATGTGCAGGTAACAATAACAGAACCAACAGATAAACAAAAGGCACATCAGAAGTCATCCCCTTTTGATATTTTAGGGCTGCATTGTTTGTTGTCGTTTTTGGAGGTTTTATGTTGTTGTTTATATGTTGTATTTGTTTTCTATATTGTGGTTGGGGTGAGGAGGTATTCTTGATTAAGTGGGGCGGGCTTATGTTAATGCCATTTTATTTCGTTCTTTTTAAAACATAATACATACTGTTTAATAAATGTCTTTGGCAGTTCCATTTATAAATATTTCCTACTTGTCAAATGTGCAAAAAGTGGCATATGTTGATGACCCCCTTCCCTGAAATGATGTGTCATTCTCATACAATTTCAATTACAGCTTGTCCAATTGAGAAATGGGGAGATAATTGTGGAACGGACTGTAACTGTGACGACACTGGAGGAGAAAAGTGTGACCCAATTAAGGGATGTGTATGTAACACTGGATATACGGGAACACTGTGCGACGCAGACGTTGACGAGTGCACGGTAACACCTGACATTTGTCCAGCAGGAACTGACTGTCTTAACGTGAATGGAGGTTATGATTGTGCATGTGCTCAAGGATACCAGAAGAACGACCAGAACGTCTGTGAAGGTGAGAGAAAAAAATGACGAAAATATTTAGCGAACTGTTAAAAAAAATAAAACTACAAAAAATTGGACCATCAGAACAAAAAGCAAACAATATATTGATATGAATAAAATAACAAGAAGAAATAGGATTATTAGGTTATTGGCAAACAGTATGTACCTTAAAGTCATCCCCAGAGTGAACTTATCTTGTCAGAAATAACAAACACAATACGTCGAGGTATTACTGTCTGCTAATGACGATAAAGAATTGAATATATTCTATAATGTTTCCTAGCATATTAGACGCAATGTTGTTATAAGTATTTTTATCGTTTAACCGCAAGATATATTTATTATAAGCACTATAGACAAATAAAATGTAATAAGTCAATCCCGTTATCGTAGCGGCTATATGAGATGAATATATAAGCCGAAACATAGAGTGTTATATGTATGTAATTAGGCAATTCTGCTGTCGCAAACGTAGCTCGATGTATATAACAGTATATAATGCAAACAAATCTTTTAGCTAAAGCATAGTTCAATATATGTATATAATGCGTCATTTCTGAATGCCAAAATGAAGCACAATATCATGATTTCTAGATCGTATTGTTATACATTTTATTAGGTCATCTGAGCCAAAGGCTCAAGGTGACCTATTGCGATCGTTCTTTGTCCGTCGTCGTGCGTCGTGCGTCGTGCGTAAACTTTTCACAAAAACAACTTCTTCTCAAGAACCGATGG
>JAUMGZ010172253.1:0-14839 GCA_032359645.1 Pododesmus macrochisma | reverse complement strand
ATAAAACATATATAAGAGTTTAAGTAGTAAATAACGTCTAATGACAATAAAACATATATAAGAGTTAAAGTAGTATACAACGTCTAATGACAATAAAACATATATTAGAGTTAAAGTAGTAAATAACGTCTAATGGCAATAAAACATATATAAGAGTTTAAGTAGTAAATAACGTCTAATGACAATAAAACATATATAAGAGTTAAAGTAGTATACAACGTCTAATGACAATAAAACATATATTAGAGTTAAAGTAGTAAATAACGTCTAATGGCAATAAAACATATATAAGAGTTTAAGTAGTAAATAACGTCTAATGACAATAAAACATATATAAGAGTTAAAGTAGTATATAACGTCTAATGACAATAAAACATATATAAGAGTTAAAGTAGTATATAACGTCTAATGGCACATTTTTTTTATTAAAAAATAAAATATTTTTCTATATAAACCTCAGTTGTACAGTATCAACGGAAATATAAAGTTATGTAAAAGCTATTTATGCATAAACTCTACTTTTAATATAATGTCTTTGTTTCGGCCTTTATTGATAACTCTAATGCTACTAATTGACATATTTCATCAATTTGTCAATGTTGTTGGTATACAGGTTGTGGTATTCGATGAACCTACATCTGGTATGGATCCTTCGGCTAGGAGAGATACGTGGGAGATCCTTCAGAAGTTCCGAGAGGGACGCACTATACTACTTACAACACATTTCATGGATGAAGCCGATCTGCTTGGTGACAGGATTGCTATAATGTCTGACGGAGTTGTTAAATGTTGTGGTACATCTCTATTTCTCAAGAAAGCCTATGGTAAGTTGTAATTATGAATATCAAAAGTGTGTAGCACTATACACCAGCAACATCCATGAAATATAATAATTAACACAGAAACACCAAACAATTGATATAATAAAAAACTTAAATAGTATGAACACAAGATAAGATCGCAACTCTATTAAAGGCCGTATATAGTGAAATGGTTGCATTGGTATGACCAAGTGTGCATGCCTCTTTTGCCGTAGTCATTGAGAGGATACGGATTGCTGTACTTCGAACAGGTCCAACGTCTTTTAGGAACGTTTTTCTTGAAACGTTGATCTCAAAGGAAACCATGAGTAAGAGTTGCCTATCAGATGGCCCAAAGACCCGACATCATTCTTTAGTGAGAGTTACCAAGTTCGTTGCAGGGTTATAATAAACCTGCTTGATTTTAAATGTTGTTGTGAAGTAATTTTCTGTTTTATTGTAATTTACGTTTTTTTGTGTTTTCTTTGGTCATCAGTCTATCGGATTCAGATATTAATCTTTCTTAACTTATAGGTGCTGGGTATCATCTTGTTATGGTAAAGACACCGGACTGTAATGTGGATAAACTCACATCGTTGATCCAAAGTCACATCTCAACTGCTCAACTTGCAAGTCACATCAGTGCAGAAATATCGTACTTACTGCCATTTGAGGAATCAGCTAAGTTTGAAAAGTTATTTGCTGACATAGAGAGCCGATGTAAAGAATTGGGTATCAGCAGCTTTGGAACAAGTGCGACTACAATGGAAGAGGTTTTCTTAAAGTAAATATGGAATAATTGTGACAATGCACTAAAATATATTTGAAAATGACATGGTGATTGTTCATATCGTAACAGTCGCTAGATATTCAGTTATTTGTAATGACCAATAATTTAATCCAATATAAGTCAATGTAGAACATATTATCGAAGGATTGTTTTTTTTTCTCTAACAAAAATGTCCTTCCCTGCCTTTAATCCCAGTTTTTCCTATTCCTACTTTTATTTTTCTTCATAACCCTTGACTAGAAATTTCCCATTTGTATAAGCACATCCATGTGTTTAGTCTGTTGATAACAATTGTGTTTTGGTTAGACCTGAAATCCTTGACCAGCTTCACTCACATATATTGTTCTCAACACACATTTATTGTATTCATGTGTGGTAAATATCCACACAATCCTTTTGGAACAACATCATCACAGTGTGCGCTGCTCTTCATTTCTATTCCTTGTTTTAATCTGTTCCTTATATTGTTTCTGCTGACCCTTTCTGCTTGTGTTATCATAGTCACATCTTGTTTATTTCTTTTGGTTTTTGCTTAAAAATAAGTGTTTAACTGTAATACAGTATGATTCATTCTTTCTGTAGTTGTTTGCATTAATAGTAGTATCCGAGAACTCACTTCATATTCCTATCGTCAAAACTACCTTTTCCTTTTGTCCTTTTCTTTCCTGGTTACTGTTCCCATCAAATCGTTCTTGTATAACTGAATAGCCAAAAAGGAACTCCAGGTAGATGTATGGGTGTTGATAAGGACGGATCTTGCAAAATCCACCCTAACTACACAGCAAAATTGTCAAATCAAGATTTTACATGTTCAGCAGCCAAAATAGTTTTCTTCCCTAAAGATATGACGATACAATAGAATTTTATATAACCGAAGACTGAATGACTGAATAAATTATCGCAAGAAAAAAAGCTGAAATGCTAAGCATGAGATCAGGTAGGCATAACATAGTAAATCGAAAAACCAAGACGATATTCTAAGGTCGTAAGTCCATGGACATTGGCAAACAATAAAAAAACGCTGGACGCACACAAATAAATGAACCAAAGATACATCTATTAACTAAAAATGGAAACATCACGAACTTCCACTAAAAAACTACAAGCGAAACCAGGTGCTCGCGATATGGTAAGCGTTTCATACTACATACGTATTTTACGTCTAAACCTCGACACACTTAGGACGAAAAAGTGGTAAATTAGACCTGAGTAAAATATCCTGATAGATCTCCCCTTTAATAATGTAAAAAAAAGCATTAATACTGTGGACAAAATATTGTCCTACAACATACTTCACACTTCCAGAAGAAATAATGATGTATACGATGCCGCAAACCCCAAACTCCACCCCAAGTTATAACTATTACAACTATATATGTGGTCAATACCTAGCGTTAGGCCAGCCTATTTCATGTCACCAAAATGTTCATTGAGAACACGTGAATAAGGAGCCCTCCACTTTCTTCTGGTTAAAAGTGTCCACACAGAAGAGTCTAAGTTATTTTGCTATTTTTCTGTTTTTGACTTTGGTGAGTCTAATGCCTAAAAGAGTTTCTTTACTTTCATCTTTCTAGAGTGGGTGCAGATGCTGTATCGGAGGACGACGACGATTTGCCAGTACCATCTGAAAAAGAGAAAATGGATTATGGCAATGCAGATCCTATCCCACCAAAGACAGCATTCATGGATAATGGTCATGGCTCTGATATGGTGCAGAATGGTGCAGTTAATCCAGCATTTGAATCTAATGGTGCAGAGATGCAGACCGTCCGTAATGGAAAACAGAAACAACCAAAAGGTTGGATTTTTTTTTATCAAATTTAAGGAATCTATTTAAGCTGGATATGTACTACAGATATAATAGCTATCCAGTCGCCCGAAAATGAGATTGTTAAGGCTCGCTTAAGACGAAACATCTCAATCCAAGGGTGAATTTATCTTAACAACCAGTGATAATAATTTTTCTCTCACATTTGATATCATTATTATAGCGCCTCGGACAACTATCTACTTGATGTAATATGCATATTTCATTTAACTGATTTTACAATTCATTAAGTTTTGAGTTGAAGTCTTTTTGAAGAACGTCATTAACCCTTCTATATATGCAAAAATGTGTCATGACAGGTACCGTAGTGTTCCTCGTGCAAACAAGATTGTCAAATTTAGGATTATATAGTTATAATTGCTAGTAATAAATATATTCACCACAAGTAGATATAACTATCATATAGTTCTATACTTATATTTTCTGTCACTAAGACCATTCTCAAACCAGTTTTGTATTTTACTTTACTATCTTGCTGTTAACGTTTTTTTTTTGTATTCAACACCTATCTGTTATTTCGTATTCATAGTGACCATCGTAAAGAATACTGGACTAAGACTATCGATACAACAGGTGTACGGAATGTTTGTGAAGAAGGCTATTCACACCTGGAGAAATCGTGTGGTGACCATTGTACAACTTATACTTCCGGTGATTTTTATCGCTCTTGCTTTATTGGTTGAGCGTACGGCGGTCTCAAATGATGAGGATGAACCAAGTAAATTACTCGATCTGTCCCCGTTTGAACTTGCCACTACATCAATCTATTCCGATGGCGCTACGCCAGATGCGTTCACCACGGGAACCGCAAACCTTTACGTAGATTATCATGGAAGTTATTCTCTCATAGATGCAGGCACGGAGTCAATGGATACCTTCTTTGTTTCCAAGGCGGAGAGTGTTGGTGTATCCACGTACAGTAACAAGTACATCATTGCAGCACTGTTTAATTCTACGTTAAAGTTTACTGCTTTCTTTAATGGTGAAGCTTTTCATTCCCCAGCAGTCAGTCTACACTACATGATGAACACACTTCTACAGGTGTACAAAGGAACGACCTTCAAAATAACTACGTACAATCACCCAATCCCATTGAGTTTGGCTGACAAAAACAATAGGGCTACAACTGGAGCTTTGGCCACAGGTTTTGTAGTGGCTTTCTTGACCCTGTTTGGGATGGCTTTCTTATCAACAAGTTTTATTTTGTTTTTAATCAAAGAGAAATCAACAGGTGCGAAACATCTTCAAAAGGTTAGTGGCGTGAGCTCCTTTTCTTACTGGATTTCCAATTACATGTGGGACATGGTCAACTATTCTTTACCAGTTCTTCTCATATTGGTTGTGTTTGCTGCATTTAACCCGGCAGCTTATGTCCAAGATAACAGACTTGGGATTGTTTTTCTTGCATTTCTGATATACGGACTGTGTTGCTTGCCATTTGTGTATCTTCTGCAGTATCTCTTCACTGTTCCCTCCACTGGTATGACGGCCATCACCATGCTGAATATCATTACAGGTAAGTCAAGGGTCTATGTACAGTATCTATTGTTATAGGAAGACTATCTAGTCTATCATTCGGCAGCTATAGGAAAGGCTATCTAGTCTTTAATTCCGCAGTTATTGGAAAGGCTACATAGTCTATCATTCACCAGTTATAGGAGGACTATCTAGTCTATCATTCGGCTGTTATAGGAAAGACTGTCTAGACTTACTCGCATTCAATCTTTATATCTAGCTGTACTTGACATCTGTATTTTTAAATGGGCAACGAAAAAAACTGCAATAATATTGACCATGATAACACATTGACATTGTGATGTTGTATAAAATGTTGAAGTTTTATGATTATAGGAAGACTTAACTGACAAATTTTCTCACGTTTGGTACATTCTATATTTTTGCAGGGTTGGCGGCACTTTTGACAGTCTTCATTCTGGAGATACCCTCGTTTAACACTGCCGATATAGCGAAAGCAATAGACTGGATTTGTACTATTTTTGTTCCGCATTATTGCCTGGGCCAAGTTCTAAATAACATATATGTGAACTATGATACCATGAAGACCTGCATCGATAGTAACTACGAAGTCGTCTGTCAGTACAACAATGCTCTACCATGTTGTTCAGGTAACTATGTTTATTCCAGGTATCTGTAAATTCAGAGTAACTACTCCGTAGGATTTTCTTAAAAGGTCCAGAAACGGTGAATTTTGTCCGGAATTGCGCAATATTTTTGTTATCGAACATTTGTGGCTTCGCCGCTCTCGGGAATTATGAATGCTTTGGTTCAACAAATCTTCAAATCGCCCTGTTTACAGGCCCTGAAAAAGCATTTATAAATTGTTTTTGTAACGAACAATCCTTTTTACCACTGTAGGCTTAATGCTATATCAGGTTGATATAAGATTATCATATCCTAAATGAGTAGATGCGAGCATCTGCAATAGGTGTGTTGGTAGTGCAGTAGATTGAAGACTTGGAGATGCAGGGTTCGATCCCCGTCTTCTGTAGTACTCTTGCTTTCCCCTTTTTTAAATAAAAAGAATGTATCCTATATGCCATAAGTCATTATGATAAAAACTATAAAATTTTGACTGTTATGTTACAATTTTTCATTCTTACTGCTGTTTTCGAGAAAACAGTTTATTTCTGTATTTTCGTAGTTATAATTATGTTAACACGCATTTTGAGCATAAGGCATAACCTTCAGCTATGAGGAACCAAATGAGGTAAAAAGAAAAATAGGATACTGGTTTTGAAGTCGATGTTTACTATTATATATACCATTGTATCAATTTCTCAACTTTTTAACAATATTCGAGCATTTAGTAGGAACGATACAAAGTGAACGTAAATTCATGTTTTGTTCAAACAAAAGGGCTGGTGCTCCATGGGGCGACACATGCCAAATCAAAAAGAGGAAAATTGGCGAAATATAATATCTTTAACTGAACCAACTTTTGAAGTGCCACTAATGTTCGCCTAAGTGCTAATTTTGGTCATAGAAAACAATGTTTTCAAAGTCTGGCCCTGAGCTATAAAAATTCCAAGCATAATATTTTCTTAAATTGATAAACTCTAGTTTTCCTGGGAATTTGATGCTTTAACTGCATCAATGTTTTCTTGTGCAAATAGTGGTTTAAAGCTGTAATATTCTCCAAAACGTTACATTTCAATTAACAAAAATCAGCTACAAACGTCAAGTAAATGCCTAGATAAGAATAGAAATAACAGTTGCGTGGATATAAAATGGCATGTAATCGAGTAAACAAAAGATAGAAATCGGGTCTTTTCCTGATAATGCTACCTAATTAAAACTCGGCACCTTGACCTACAGAAATCACCGAAGTATTTGTAAAATCCAACGATAAAGCTGGTCGCCTATAACTATTGTTCACCTTATTATACCTGGGTACCTTGCTGTGCTTAGCACTGTTCACAAAGACATCCAAAACCCACGTCGTCAACAATCGCTATGCTATACCCATGTACGTGTTTACAAATAATTTTTGACCTGTATAGCTTCGTTAAATTAATCGATGTTCCAATTCACTTCGTTCAACCGAACATAAAACATTAAAAACAAAAATAAACACAACTCTAATATATGGTGACACTACCAGTCTGTTCTTTTTCCTGGTTTAAACTGTAAGTGTTAACTTTCGAACGCGATTCGTTATTGTTGTTGTAGGGACATTTTCTTTATCAACTGAGCGTGGGCATGCTTAGTAAAATTCACGACAGGGTCAAGAACTTTTTTGCCCTTTTTATTCTGATAAATATTCCGATGAGTCACCTTGAAATCCTTTAGGAGTTTGCTCATAGGTGTATGCTGTACGCAATGCACGGGTAGTGTACTATAACAATACAAGAAAACATTGATGCAAAGCATCAAAGTCGCCGGGAAACCTAGGGTTTATTAATTATAGAAAATATTTATCTTGGAATTTATATATATCAGGGCCAGACTTTGAAAACATTGTTTTCTATGACCAAAGTTAGCACTTATGTGAACATAAATGTCACTTAAAAGTTGGTTCAGTTAAAGATATTAAATTTCGCAAATTTTCTCCTTTTTGATTGTGCATGTGGCGCCCCATGGAGCCCCAACCTTATTTTTGAACAAACATGAATTTACTTTCACCTTAAATAGTTCCCACTTAATGCTCAAATATATTGGAAAAAAGTTGAGAAGTTGACCCAATGGTATATATAATAGTAAACATCGACCTCAAACCAGTTTCCAATTTTGTTTTTACCTCCTTTGGTTCTTAATAGCTCAAGGTTGTCTTTTGCTCAAAATGCGTTTCTCGAAAACAGCAGTAAGAATGAAGAATTGTCAACAAATTTGTATATTACAGTCACAAATTATATTTGTTTTATCAATTTACTTATCGCATATCGCATACATTCTTTTTATTTAAAAAAAAGAAAAAGAAAAAGCACTGCAGAAGTCGGGGATCGAACCCGGCACCTTCAAGTGACTAAAGTCTTCAATTTACCGCACTACAAACACACCTAATTCGGCCATTAGCTTCTACCCATCTAGGATATGCTTATATTTAATCTTTTATCATATCATAAGTACAGTGTTAAAAAAATTGTTCTTTATTAAAACAATTTATAAATTGCAGTTGGTGGGCCTGTAAGCAGGGCGGGCGATTCTAAAATTTATTGAACCAAAGCAGCCATAATTCCCGAGGGCGAAGCCATAAGTGCACGATAACACAATGCTTCGCGATTCCGGACAAAAAAATCACCGTTTTAGAAAAACGTTTTACCCTCTTTATTAATTTATAGTAAATAATCAATTTCTTCAATTCAGGCATATTAAATTCATAACAGTAATTATGTTACATTGGTTTACAAAGCAAACCTGCTGTAACTTGGGATAAAACCATTTTACAACCTCTTCAAACTCAGGATGTAAAATGCAAACTGCTCCCCATCTCCATGTGCATATCTCAAATCATTACAAATATATTAGCCGGCGAATAATAAAGGAATAATAACCTTCTGTTGAAATTTTCCGCATGCAGTCATTCTTATAATGACCATATACTAATGAGACGTTTATCTAAATGTCAAGATGAAATGTGGTGTATCATGAACTGGTTTAACCATGTCATCCAGCATTAACCATCTTTCGCTGTGCATATTGACTTCTGCTATTTTCAACTTTATATACACATTGTTAGATGGTTTTCTCTGCTTTTGTAGGTTGCACGTCAAACTGTTACACTTTTGAAAAGGACTATCTTGCATGGAATAAGCCCGGGGTGTTGCGATACATACTTTTTATGCTTTTACAAGCTATTGCGTATGGTATAGTCGTACTGATGGTGGAGGTCGGAGTAATAGACAAACTAATTTACATGATGAACAGCAAGAACTCCAATAGAACTGGAGATATTGCAACAGAAGAGCATTACATTGGAGGCGCTGAGGAGGAAGACAGCGACGTAAAGGCAGAGAGAATGAGGCTTAACTCGTCCGCCATAACGTCTCTAATGGAAACAGATTCATTGATAATAAAAGGACTTTCTAAATCTTACGGATATTTTCGGGCCGTTAAAGGAATCGATGTCGGCATTCCAAGTCACGAATGTTTTGGACTTTTAGGTCAGAATGGAGCAGGGAAAACAACAACATTTAAGATGTTGACTGGTGATGTTCGTGTATCCAAAGGCAATGCTTACCTTGCATCATATGATATAAAGCACAAATTAAAGCAGGTAGAATACCATTAATTTGTATGTTAAGGTGTACTTATACGATCTCAAAGACTTTTAATTCGCTATTGACATTATCTCAGGGTTGTAGTATACCATAATACCTAAAAAGACCTTTGTAATTTTTATCACATAATACTTTATGACAACACTATATCACATGCTCTATTATATAAGGTCGTACACTGTTAATGGTCCCTTGCATTGTTTAAAATGCACTTTTCACCCAAGTGCAAAGCCTTCCCCTCTACTCTTTCAGCTTTCTAGGTTTTATTAAACTAGGTCTTACAAATTCTTAATATATTTTCTTTTGAATGTACATTGAAGATTTATCATGATAACAATAAAGAATGTTAAATCCAATCAAATTCAAAAATACGAACGTTTACAGAACTCAATCAAGTGAATGAATATGCAAATGAGTTTAAATAATGGCAATATGTTAACATCCATGTTGATACATACCTTATGATTATACACTGGGATAAACTATATGAAGATTCAAAGATGGTAAGAACCGAAGATTTGCCAGAAACAAGATACAAAATATGAGTTTCACACAACATGAAATGAATCCTGTAATATTTGTTTTCTCTCTTTTCTTTCATAGGTCCAACAGAATCTAGGATACTGTCCTCAATTTGACGCACTGATAGATCAGATGACGGGAAGAGAAACACTGAACATGTACGCTCGGTTAAGAGGTGTAGATGAGAAACAGATCAAGTCAGTTGTCAATGACTTAATTGATACTCTGATGCTACGTAAATACGCAGATAAAAAGTGTGACCAATACAGGTAATATTTATGTTTCTCTCTCTAAAATTTGCATCTTATAGTACAGTGTCCATTTCCTATCATTTTTGCAATCTTGATATAACGTAACTAACATAAACTTAACTACATAAAGGCGTGTACTTGTGAAATCAATGCGTTTTCGGCTTGGTACTAGTATTTCAGCGAGACAGCACTATAAAGTCGCCATCAGTGCGAATTGTCTCAAGTAAACACCTTTTATATGACACAAAAAGCGTTGAAACGGACGTAATACACAAATAAAACAAACAAACAACAAACAATTATGTTCTTGACAACTTTAGACACTTTTCACTGAAAAGAAGCTTCTTTTTTGTTTTAGTGGTGGAAATAAAAGGAAGCTCAGTACCGCAATAGCCCTAATAGGTGACCCTCCATTTGTGTTATTGGACGAGCCTACAACAGGTATGGACCCTGGAGCACGACGTAAGCTGTGGAATGTTCTCTCCGATGTCAGAGAACAGGGCAGAACATTAGTTCTAACCTCACATAGGTAAGCGGTTGTTTTTACATAATTCTTACACACTTAGTTTATAAAGTTTGTTTCTACATCTAGGTTAATTGTAATTCATTGGTCAAGCTCAAAGGCGAATAAGAGGCAATGGTCAAACTTTTTTAAAAAAAAATTAGAAAAAAAAACTGGTCAAAAAATCTTCAGAATGGATTGATAGATTTTTAAGCTTAAAAAGAAAACAGGCATGTCCGTTCGTCAATATTTCCATTTGATTTCCGGATGATATCTCAATCAATCTTTTTCTAATTTTCTTCGAACTCTGTCAATTACATAAATCATTAAGTCGAGTTTCAAGGTTAGAAATTTGGATGTATATTTAACTAACTTGTAGTCTAATTTGGTGGTGCTTTTTCACAGAAAATTATTCCTAATTATTTGTTGACAGTTATTTCTATGTTCTAGTTTTAACTGCTTGTCCAATAGCTAATCATGCTAATTCTTATCAGATACAATGTGATTTGTAGGAAAACTAATCAAAGATAATTCAGCTCACGTGAAATTTTATAATGTTTTACAGCATGGAAGAATGCGACGCACTTTGTACCAAGATAGTGATCATGGTGAACGGAAAGTTTGTCTGTCTTGGAAGTCCACAACATCTGAAGAGTAAATTCGGACATGGATACACATTGATAGTTCGACTTGGAACCCAAGAGCAAAACTCAACAGTCGCATCAGATGGTATAAAGAACTATATTAAAGAAACATTTCCTGATAGCCAGATATTTGACAATCACCAAGGCTACGTTCACTTTCAGATTCCAGATGCTGATGTTCCGCTAGCTAAAGTGTTTGGTTGCATGGAACGCTCCAAGGCCGAGCTCAATGTAGAGGATTATTCCGTCCATCAAACCACATTGGAACAGGTGTTCTTACGATTTACACGGAACCAAGTGGCACCAGAAGATAAAGTTAAAAAGACGAGTGTATGTTGTAAATGTTAATGCTTCTAAGAAGGATATTTTAAATATATTCATATAAACCTAGAAGGAACAGGATGTTATTTTTATATATTTTTTTCAAAACTTTCAAGACTATAAAGCAATGCCATTTTTACAATGAACATTATACAATAAAGTGTAAATGTGTGTATACCCTTTTTACCAAGAACATATCATCATTAGGTAAAATCTTGTGAGTCAGCATTTAGTCCCCGTGTATAACATTTAAGGGGAACCTTGCCATGGTATTTAGAATATAAAAGTGAACATATTCCACGGACAAAACTGAACAAGAACAGTATTATTTCTCCTGGAGTATTGTAACAGTTATTCTCAACCAAGATTTTATTAGTTGTTATAAGCAACACAACGAGACTTTAAGTTGAATTCGTATGGAATGTATCATTTACCAAAACTTGTCAAATCAAGTGAGCGATAGACTCTGGGGGACCGCAGAATGCTCCCTCTGAATAACGCTCCGGCGGTCTCACAAGGTTCTTTTGCAAAATTAATCAGTATTGCGTTGTTATACACCGTATTTCCTTTGATGGTATTAAGGTCGGGGGACACTGGCGTGGTGCATAATATTGTTTGATCTTGGAAGATGTTAAATGTTAAAGCTGTTATATATTGTCTGTTTGATGGTTGACTATATGTATTCTATATCCATTGATGGCAAAATGTGTGATACATGTATTTATATTGAACCTAGTTATTCCATGACGTCATTGTTTTGTTATAACAATGACATGATTGTTAAGTTTTTCAGTGATGTAACTGTTAAGTTCTGCAATGACCTTTTTTCTGCAATGACACATTTTCTGCCATGAACTTTTAAAGTTCTACAATGATGAAAGTGTTAATTTACACAATTTTATAACAGTAGGTTAATGTAAATATTGTTTTAATGTATACGATTTCATGTTCCTTGTGTCAAGAACTACAATGCTATTACATTTAATGTTTCAAGTTTGTGTTCTAACAAAGTCTTTCACGTGTCAGTTTATATATACTTAACACAGTTTATACATACTTAACACGGTTTATATCTACTTTTAATTAATAACACAGTTTATCTCTACTAATTACAGCTTATCTAAACATTGAACTGCTTTCTGTTGGCATTCATACATCCTACACATGCCAACGTTTAGCAGTTCAGTACATACATTAACTTTTTATTATCCAAATGCGACACATTTACCACAGTTCAAATTTAGTGCATTTGAATTTAAGGTACTCTAATGAAAAAATAGTTTCCGCCCCTTTCAACATGACCACATCACTCTATAATGTACATCCGCAAACGGTTAAAACTCTAGGATCTGATAGCGTTTTAGAAATGTGTGGACATTTCTCAATGTTATGATAATAATGTATTACATATGTACTAACGTGAAATTTTAGTTAAGTTATAACAAAATGTAGTATACACAGAGACTAAACATATTATTAAGTAAAACAAATTTTTTACAGGATCTTGAATAATCGATTGGATATATACATTATGAAGAAAATACAAAAACTTGAGACGTCAAATGAAAAATGAAAAGCTATATGTATTGATATATGCTACTAGTAAAAACTTTACAGCAAGGCGAGGTCAAAAAGGTAAATATTTCAAGGAGAGGGCTCAAATAGGCTTGCTTGCAAACCTAATTTCTGTTTTGTAACAAAATATTGAAATTGAAAAAGGGAAATATTTGTTCAAATTGAATCCAAGAGGCAGTAATTTCGAAACTAATATTGCTAAAAGCTACACAGTATCACAAAATCACATTCAATCAATGATTCAAGATGCAGAGTAATTATACATACAAACTCGTTTTGACATAATTCGTAATTGTTCTGGCTTCAATACTATGTTCACTTAACACGCGACATTTTGAGTTCTAATTTTTCACTTCACTAGCGTTTTTTCGGGCATTTGTTAGTCAAAATATACTTGTTAACGTTTGTATTATTTACGTTAACGTTTTTACATTTCACACCATTTCTCACCTACATTAGTACCGGATTTTTACGTAGATCACCTTGTGAATTTGCACTAATGTACAAAATAGTTTGTTTTTTCGACTTATTAGGTACAATGTTAACTTGTGTCATTGTTGATTTTACTTACACACGCATGTCTATATGTAAATTCTAATTTATTTGTGTTATTCTCTCGTTGAATATATTTTCGTAATGTTTTTTGTATTTTTGTTTTGCACACGAATTAAATAAATACCTTGTTGTGAAACTATGAGTTTGTTGACTTTATTTCTTTAATGGTACCATTAGTTCTTCTGCCTGTATATACAGTGTACTTTTTTAATTGTTCCCAGACAACATGTAAGAATGGAAGAGACATCTGGGATAGGCCAAGACTGACTCTTGTTTACAAAGTATAAAATTTAAAGTATAAAGTATATATATATGAGAGAAAGAGATAGGGAAGCAGCAAGTACCGGAGGACAGTTATATACCCACATGTTATCCATGTTATAATTTAGTATAATGTATAAAGGGAGAAAACTGCCAGGGAAGGAATATATAGCATTTCATGCATGGGTATAATTAGTCTCAGGGAAGCTATACAGTTGTATTGATTTTAATAAATTTAACAAAAGTGTGTAATATAATAGTGTATAAAGTACATGTATCTCAGTTTGTGTTCTTTTTGGAGAAACGTTTCTTGCTTGGCGTTGCCATTTCAACAATGACTAATTATCTTCCATACTTACCTTTATAATTTTAACCTGAACAATTATTCACAACACAATCACCCGGCGTAATTAGTTATTATTGCATCGCATGTGCGATTATTCGGAACTAAATACTATTGCTGTTAGAAAGTATAATGTAGTATCGTGCCAACTAATGGTAAAATCACTGACGAAATACTGTCTTTTTAAACTTGAAGACAAATCACCAACCGGTATTTCAAGGTTACCAGCAACAAAAGAAACACATATTTGGTACATTTTTTTTACCATAGCCGGTATTTTGAGAATCCGGTTTATCGAGATATTGCTATATAGAAACATATAGGGAAAAAATCGTTACCTTAAAGTTTGACCGGTAAATTGAGAAAACCGTTATTTCAGCGACCGGTATTCACAGTTTCCACTGTAGTAAATTCGAAAAACCAAGGCGATATTCTAAAGCCGTTAGTCCATTGACATGGGCAAACAAAAGGAAAATATATAAAGGGAAATAAACACTTTGGAAAAGAGTTTAGTATAACAAATTTTAGGTGGAAGGTTAATATAAACACAACGGTACAATACAGTTTTGTCATACTGCAAAGAAATTTCTAGGACTCTGATTGGCTGGCTTGACAGTAGAAAATTGTCCATGTTACCAGCCTGTGTCGTTAACATGAGGCTCAATTTACCCCGTTGGAACCCCTCACTTCCAAATATGGGAGGCAGCCA
>JAUMGZ010172242.1:0-14839 GCA_032359645.1 Pododesmus macrochisma | reverse complement strand
TCACATTGAATTTCATGATTTTTTACTTCTTCACATACGTTTGTGTTCATAAATAACCTATATCACTACACTATTTCTTAAATCTTCAAGCGTGATAAAGTTATTAACATATGTTTGTAACCTATTTAAATAAACATAGCCATGTGCTAATACATGTCACCTTGAGTGATAAAAACTGGGAGCTTGCATACAGGCAGGGGCAGTATTTCTCATTATTGCTTTTGTTCAATGATCATGACGGTCCAATATATTTCCTCTGGCCATTGATGTGGTACTTCTGTCCTGATTAAAGATTGACCGTGAATTCATTTTAATTCTAGTCAGACGATCCTATAGCTCCCTTTACATGACACTATGATGGAAATTCTTTTACAGATATGTAGAGGCGGTTCATTAATTATCATTATAAAATTAAAATCTCTAATCTGAAATAGTACACAAGTTGGGATATTTTGCAAAACTTATTGGAGTCCCTTTTGAAGTAGAAGGCTTAAATGTGGTGTGTCTAGTTTGGATTTGTTAACATTTACACAAAACTTAAAACTGCGATTTTCTCCACTTCCAAAATGTCAACAAGGCGTCTGTTTTCATCCCCAGTTTCTCCTTTAGTTATTGTCAAACCTCTTTGATAATTGGCAAGGGTATTCCGAATAGACAGATCTAGAGCAGTATGTCTCAAATTCTGTATAAACAGTTCAGTGATAAAGCAGTGACCTTTTAACTTCAAAAGGGGTTAATATACTATAATTTTCTGAGTAATTCTTTAGTTTGAAAACCAAGTAGAAAACTGAGAGTCCCCTCTAGGGTTAACAGTATAATAGCAAATTTTTACCTTCTGGACTTTGTCAAAATCTCACTTAATTAACTCTATTCTTTTAATGCGATTCATAACAAAAAGGTACAACTGAACAGACTGAAGCCGTCTAATAAAAGTAAGTGTATGTGTGCGTCTCTTGTATACATCACGTCATTGCAAGAGTAAGACTTTCATTACTCTTTTTGAAAAACAAACTTAAAATGTGATGTTCATGGATCATATAACTAGGACTTTAGAAAAGCAGCAAACCGGTGAAATCCCCCTCTTTAGGATCGGACAATGAAATAAAGTAATTTTGTCGTTTTATTTAATAAATGTATTTTGTTTGATTTTTTTCCTGTTTTCATCCTAGTTGAACGTTTTATTTCATGTTTGCATGTCCATGTTTTTAAATGTATGTTTGTACTTAAGACTTCTAGTCTCATGCGGGAAGTGGGAAGGTTGAGGCCTCATTAACCGGTTTAACCACACCGCCTGGTTTCGTGCTGGATGACCGTCCTAAGTCGGTCCGCATGGATTACTAGTCTTGATGTTATTTGTGATGTCAATTTAATTAATTACATTCCGGTGCTTCATTGTTTGACGCAGTTATTATTTGTTTGACAATGCCTCTCGTTCTGTTGATCCTATTCATACTGTTTTCTACCAAGTTTGGATGAAATAGGTCCAGTGGTTTAGGAGAAGTAGTCGAAAGTGTGAAAAGTTAACGACGACGACGACGACGACGACGGACGGGATTTGTATGGGAAAAGTCCACCTTGGACCTTCGGTCCAGATGGACTAAAAAAAATCAGAGAGGCTTATTTCACTTTGTATTTGCTGGTCTTTTCGTTTGGTGTTTAAGTCCTTTTGTTATTTCACTTGAAATATTCTATTTTAAGCAGGCTTTTCAGAGGGATATAAAATAACACTAACCGTAAAATCCACCTGGTTTAAAAGTGCATGTATATACTACAGACTGAGGGACCATGAAGTTGTCAGTTCTTTAAAAGCATATAAACCTTGAGTAACCTTCATTCAACTTTTGAACCGTGGGCGGTGTGGACTTGTCAACGGTCCTAGGGTCACTATTTGAACTAGTCCGAATTATCTGACCCGTACACCCTTATTTTAATTGTTGGATAACCTTACATCCATTTGATCACTATGCGTAGTCCATCTATGGTCCTAGGTCATGATTTGAACATAACTAAAGCTCCGGGCTCTAATAATGCGACATGTAAAACTGAAATCCTTGCTCTGAATTAAGGATTTTTTTGTATAATGAACACCGTTTAATTTGCAAAAATAAATGCAAGCAGGTTGCATGAGAACAATTTACGACGGTGTTCAGTAATGTTGAATGTACGTTGTCTTCTGAAAAGAGACCATTTGTAACCATTTCTGTGTATATCTGAACAGTGATGTTCTTGACTGGAGGTCGAAGAGTGCTAAGACATGACGGTCATCGTTGGAGTTCGACAACGTTGGACACAAATTTGAAATGGAACCATGCAAGGAACATGCATCTGTATCAAGTATCTGACCAACGGTTCTTGACCAGAATTCGAAAAGGTCTCGGGCAATCAGAAATCATGACGGCCATATTGGATGAAGTTGAGCGATGTTGGACACGTATCTAAAAGGACTCAACACGGTAATAAAACAAGAATTAACAGACAAACACACAAGTTTAAGATACCCCCTATATATACACAAGACAATGTGACACACATATAATGACTAGTTATGATCATGAGAACATGTCAATAAATACATATTACAGCGTGAAGAGTCCTTGTTAACTACATCACACCGTATGATGAACCCTTACAATATAATAATATAGGTTTACATAGTCTCTCTTCTGTGTTATTGCACAATTATTACAACATTACAATTCTAGCCAAGTTACACTCTGAACGAGCCCTGGTCAACTGATCAGAATCCCCCCCGGACCATACAAGGAATATCTTCATTATTTTTCGTGAAAATCTA
Source organism: Pododesmus macrochisma (assembly GCA_032359645.1). NCBI lineage: Eukaryota > Metazoa > Mollusca > Bivalvia > Pectinida > Anomiidae > Pododesmus > Pododesmus macrochisma. The sequence continues at coordinate 12,045 of JAUMGZ010172242.1, read as the reverse complement.
ACAATTTTTTTGTCAGGAAGTCGGAAAGATCATAATGATGCATATTGGATGGAGTTCGGCAGACAAAATTATGAAAGGGTATCATGGGAGATTGCTCCAGAGGTAATCGAAATGAAGTGGAAAGTGAAATTAAAGTGGAACAAGAGACCCATTGTGCCCTAACGTCCATCTGCTTGGAACAAGCCTCTAATTTGGTCTCTGTTTAAGTGAAATAGATTTTTTCTTAATTTTGTTATATTTTTCTCAATTATGACCCATAGTGATGCCCCAGCAGTGCTTCCTATCAAGTTTGGTTGAAATTGGTCCAATTGGTTTGGAGGAGTATATGCAAAGTTAACATATTAGCTATAGTGTTGAACTTTGACCAAAAAATTTTCCAACCCATTTCGACCCCAGGATCATGCCTTGAGGGAATTTGGTTCTCCATGCTCAATTGCCTAGTTTGTTAGAAATGTTTTGAAATTTTCCCCTTTTAGGGCCCCCTGAAGGTCGAGCTCCATTATTTGAACAAATCTGAATCCCCTTCCTCTAGGGATGCTTCCAACCACCTTTGGTTGGAATGGGTCCAATGGTTTTAAGTAATAAGTTAAAAGTTCACAGTTGACATATTTGCTATAGTGTTAAACTTTGACCCCAAAACACCTATTATAACCTATTTTTGTCCCCAGGGTCATGCTTTGAACAAACTGGGTTCTCCGGACCAAAAGGTTACTACATATGTAAGCATTAATTTTTAGGCCTTCTAGGTTTGCAAATATTTGAAATTGAGTCAAATCTTTCCAACTTTGGCCCCCTAGAAAGGCCAACTAGAAGACAAGCTCAACCATTTGTATAAATCTGAATCTTCTTCCCCAGAAATGCTTTATATCATGCTTGGTTGAAATTGGTCCAGTAGTTTTGTAGAAGTCGAAAATGTGAAAAGTTATTTATGGGTGATGACCAACAGGGAATGGGATTTGTACAAGTACAGTCCACCTTGAACCTTTGGTGAAGATGGACTCAACGGTGAAAAATAGAAAAAGAGCACAGCAGCACAACTTGAGAATACTTAAGGGCTGTTCCAAAACTGATTGTATGGGAGGGGCAGGAGCACTTTTTTTAGAGACCCCAACATGCATCAATATAAATGACTGATATGGATGGTATGTAAGTCTGGATTTACCCCATCACTCATAATATTTTAATACAAGCGCTCCAACCTCCAAGGCCCTAAGGCTATATACCCAAACCAACTGACTTTAGAGTGCTCCGTTTGTGAAGATGAATAGTGTGGATAACCAAGACAGATTTTAACCTCCCCACATAATCACTTTGAAATCAGGACCAACATTCTGTTTGCTTTAAAATTGAAAACAATAAGAAATGCAAATATTATTAATCAGATTTAATAACTATATTAATTGTTTTGTGTGACATTCATCATAAAATCAATGGTCAACCGTTTCTTCATAAGACTTCACACATTATTAATGTGCTAACAACACTGACTATTTAAAACACATATATAAATATTATGCTCAACTTAAAATATTAAAATACTCTCTGTACACAGTGCCTCATAAAATAATACAATTTAACTTTTAATGAAAATCAAATTTACTTAAACAACAAAACACGAACAATTTTGATTTTTAATTAATGACATATTAATTTGTTTCATACTTTAATTTTATTTCTATAATTTTTCATGCATTTTATGATAAGATTTTCAGTGAGCTCTCCATTTGAGTCAACTTAAAATAGGAAGAGGAGATTATTTCCCTCTCGCCTTCTTTCCTTAATAGGAAAACAAGCCCAGCCTTTTTTGCCTTAAATGGGATTGTGACGTCATAATAACGTTATAATTTTGACCTTGCGTGCAGTCAACGCTCAACAAAGCAACGGAGGGAAGTTCAACTCATATGGTGTTATTGTTATAGTTTTTTGATAATGTTATAGTTTAATAATGATAAAGAATATTGTTATTGTTATAGTTTATTGTTATTAATATTTTTTTCTATTTTTTGAATAAAATCAATTATGGAACCGTCTGAACCGTTGTTATCGCTAATTTCAAGGGCATGGGTAGTGTTTGTATCAGTATAATAAAACAGTTATTGAATGATTTTTCGATAAAATAGCAAATTTAGGGAACCCTTCACCAACATATATTTGCCATTTCCCTCATACCTAACTGTATACAATGAAAATATGAAATGTACATAATTGACACATGATCAGCAGATTTCAGCACTACACAATATACTAATACTACACCAGGAATACTTTTCATCCAAACATCAATACAATGTTTGTTAAAAACAGAAGTAATCTTTTATACAATGTGAAAAGCTATAGAAAGCTAACTCTGTATAAAGTTTATAAGGCACTGGGTACACAGAGTACATACACTTCATGCATTTGATACCAATAATGTTTATAACATACACATACAGTATTATCACAAATACACATGTTAAAATACAGACTATATACAATATAAAATGAAGCTTTTTACAATGCCCCATGACTAAAATATACACTGTTGTACAATGTAATCTCACACACTTTTTATACAATGTTACACTTAAACTCATAAATCAAATAGTATATCTCACATATATTTTTATGTTTATTTTTTCTGTCTGTACAAAATCAAATTATGACAACTTTTACAACGTTCCCCTTACTACATTAAACACAGTATTTGTGTGACTCATTTCATTTTATCATGCATTATATGTTTGTGTAGTGTTGTCTCCTACAACCATTATTCAGGTTCCAGAATTTCAAATTTATCTTACATAATATACTATGGATACAATGACACAGTGAACAAGTCGCTTATATTTCATTGGGATATATTTCTTTTAAACAAAAATAAATATTTATTTAAACTTATAAATGCGGTTACCTTATGAGAGGCATGTCAATAGCAACATTAATTTGGATACTTGGAATTCAAAGAAAAATACATACAATAATTTATGGCAAGAATGGAAAAAGTTAAATAGCTTCAAATGAATATTAGTAAAAATGAAAAATGCGTCTCCCCACCTTATTGAGTGTTCATGATGTTACAATTATCTTCTGTGAACAACTGTTCAGTCACATAAACATTTATGGATGCAGTTTGGAAGCGAGATCTCTTTGACTCATTTTAAGACCAGATATCAGTCCGACATACCCACTATTGACCAAACTGACAAGTTGACTATAACTGTTGTTTCTGGAATAGTTACTACTTGTCACATTTTGATAGATTTCATAGCTATATAAGTAAAAGTCGTCAGCTTGGTAAGCTACACAATAAAAATCAGAAAGTGGATAAAATTATCTTAGATCTTCTTATTTTAAGATTGACGCCAAAAGATTAATCGCACTGCCTTTTACTTTTAAAGCAGACATAAAATCAATACTGATAATAGTAGAATGGATTTCACAAGCTCCACATTCAGCAGTAGATATACTCTCTGACAATATCATATAACGGTCAACACAAACACAAAGTTTAGGATTTAGTACATGTGATATAGTATTCATGATCATTTTTGCTTAAAATTTTACTTATTGTTATTATTATCATTTTAAATAAACATCCCTCTATGTACATATCTGTTAGTAATATCACATGTAGAAGCTACACTGAATCTCCCATCTTACAGCAAAATTATATCATGTCATCAACATTTACTTTTCTTTTCAGAATAATTGATTTTTTATGTTGCAGAGCAAATAATCTTTTTTCTATCTTTGGTCCTTTATTATATATGAAGTGTATACTACGAACTTCAAGTATTTTTTGGCATTACCATGATGGTCTACTTGAAATATTGTTATGTTATGGTTAGAAATATTCAGAAAAATAATTGCAGATCCAAATGTAATACAAATAAATTTGGTTCTTTTCTATTTCATATCAATGCAGTATTAGCTCATTTTATAAGTAGCACTTAAAGCCCTACATGAACACTAAAGTCATGTAATATTTTGGTCCTTTTCTACAATACTTCTCAACTAGACACCCAGATTCCAATTTTTTGATATAAACTTAAAAGACTTCACGAGTCTGAATTTCAGTTTTATCATTACAAACAAACAGTAAAATACTCAGAATAAAATCTCATCCAAATCTAAAAAAATATTTCCAAGTTTTAAGAATCAATTTATTTTATAAGAGAAGAAATCGAATGTTATAATTTATGATTGAAACAATAAAATGTTAAGTATTAATACATAACTACTTTTGAGCCCCATAAAAAGGTTTGGGTCCTAAACGAACACCCTGTGACTTAACGCTTCCATCTGTACACTTTGACAATGAATCACTAGATCCCATCACTATGTCAGCTGGAAACTCTAGACTGTGTCTAAGATTTCTGACCTCCCCTTGGTCTCTCTGTTGACTCGAGTCGGTGGATTTTGTAGCAGCAGGGGACATACTTCGCACACTTCTCGGCCTCAGGGAAAGATTTTCTAAACTTGAACCCTCTCTTATCTCTTCTTGTTTCTGTTCAAAAAAATCCCTCAACTCTTTTATACTTCCTTTTCTTTCTAAGCCCCCATCACCTGTCCACTGTTCATCAGCTATTTTATATCCGTCTGCATCCCTCAATCTATCACATGACAGACTCATGTTGTCCCGAGAATTTACTTCAATACTTTCTTGTGTAACATGTTCATTTCCAGCTATAGAAGATTCTATTGACACTGACCTTCGACTTCTAGGTGATCCTCCCCAAGACCTAGATGGTTTTGGAGAATTGTCTTGACCATCACCTTTTCCAAAACTCACTTTGCGCATTATTTTAGGAGATTCATCGGATTTTTGCCTCGACTTTGTGGGAGGATGTGGTGATCCTTCTCTGGCCTTATAGGGACGAGCAGGAGACATTTCCCTCCTATTAATGTTTTTACTATGTAAATGTGGAGAATTTTCTCCAGTTTGAGGAGAAAGCACAAAATCTTCATCTCTGTACACTTTTGGTGAGCTTTCATCTGATCTAAGTGATTTTGGAGAACTTTTGGTGCTAGAAGATCCCTCACGATAAGATTTTGGCGAGTGGTCTTGATGTGCAGATTTTGGCGATCCCCAAGCACTACTTTTATTTTCTGATTCACTCATTGATGATTCACTAGCAGTTCTTGTTCTAGAACCACTACTCCTATGCTTTGGAGGCTTACTAGCATTGACTAAACTACTTTGTCGATCCCATGATCGTTCTCTGCGCAAACTTTCTCGTTTGGGACCCAACTCGTATCCAACATCAGTTGAAATGCTTCTTCTACTACGTGGCATCTGCCATTCCTCTTGTGATAATGAACATCTATTAAACAGAGGAGGGCTATGCTGCATATGTAAGTTTTCAGTATCAGAATCCTCCCTATTTCTATCAGCATGGGAAACTGAATAAGACTTTTGTAAGGCAAAAGCACCCCGTGACTTTGATATCCTCAAGTGCTCCTTCTTATCTTGATCTGAAACTGATGGTAAACATACAAGTTTTTCTTGTGAAGATGAAGATTTATTGTTTGCTATATTTGTTTCGTCTTTGCTCGATTGTTTTTCACTTGTGGTTTTCTCAAATAACTCGCGCAGACTTTTTAGTTTTGTTGAACGATGGGCACGCATAAATCTTATGTCCTCCTGATCATTCGATTCACAACCGAGCAAGAAATCGTCATGTCGGGAGGACGCCAACTGTAAAAAAGACTCGTCTAGAGATCCACGAAGTGGGGGTTCACCTGAGAAAGCAGGCACTGCTGGGATCTTTCCCCTTGCAGATAATTTATTGCCATTCTGCAACATATTTGTATTTGTCTCTGAATCTGAAGGATCAACAAAAACATCATCATTAACATCAAACTCTGAATTGTCTATCTGTTCTGCTGTTTGCGTTTTTGATTTATGTTTTTTTCGTAAACTACTTTTACGTTCTAGCACTAGAATTGTCTCCCCACGTTCTAAACTCTTCCCATCCTTTTTTTCACTGGCACACAATGAATCTCTATCATTTTTTCTACCCTTTTGAGACCTATTTCTGTGAGAATCATCTTTTCTTCTGTGATGACTATTTTCACCTCGAGATGAGTTTCTCTGGGAGATTTTTTTACTTCCATCTGAGATTCTACCTCCACTTGCTGCATTGTAAACACTGTCACTTTTCGACCTTGACAAGTCAGTCTTTTTCACCACTTTTTTCGAACTCTTAATTACACATGGACGACTTATTTCAAGAAATTCCCGTTCAGGAGGAGGTAACTCTGGTAACGGAGAGAGATTCTGACATGAAACAACATCATTGCAAAGTTTTGCTTCATTGATGTCATTTTGATTGATACCCCGGTTATCGGCAGTTGACCAATCAGCAACACGATTTCGAGAACAACATGCATCATCATCCTCATCATCTTCATCTTGAGATACTCCAGGGTGATACTTTTGACAAGGAATGGTGCTGTATGGATTAGACTGAAGTGACATGCTCAGTTCTAAGTCTGCATTAATGGCATTCTGGTGAGCTTCTTCTGTGTTATCCAATTTCTCAATGACTGCTGGGTTGGCAGTAACTATAGGCCCTTGAGAAAGGCATAAGATATCTTGTGGTGGCATTGGCAAGATTTGGGCATCAGAAAACTGCTGCATATTAGTTTCAACTTCCATGTGTTGACTGGTGGAAGATTGAAAACCACTTACAGCCTCTGGAGCATACTGGTCTCCAGGGAAACCAAGAGTAAGAGCACGCTCCGTTTGCTCCAATCTCTGACTGGAAGATTGAATATGTGTGGCATCATTGCTGGGAAAGCCTACCAACACCTGATGTTGTGACTGCTCTTCATACACAAAAGACTCCTTAACGTGTAACCCTGCTTGACTTTCCACCTCAGAAACTTTTTTTGGCGGCTTTAGTTTCTCTTTCATTTGTTCACGAAATTCATTTGAGAGATTTTGATGAGTAGGAATTCCAAAGCAACTTTCATTTAGATCTATTTCATCCATTACAGGTTGGAATGGCTGGGTAGGAAGAGTATTTACAGTCTCACCTTCCACCTGCACTTGACCTGGAGGGAGTACAGGTGCATTAAACTGGTACACACTTGACGGAACAGAGTCTGTATACTGCTGCCCCATATGACTTAAATTTTGACCACCTGCTCCTGAAGAAACTGCATCAAATTGTTGATTAGCACGATTTTCATCATCATAAAAGTTTTGTTGTAAAGCTGTAGCACTATCTAATGTTTCCATTCTTTCTGTAGTTTCATGAAACTCAAAAGAATCCATTTTTTGAATTTTTCTTGGTTTTGGGAAAAAGTGTTTCTCTTCTTTTATTTGACTAGATGAGTTTTGACTAGAATTAATATGTCCATCCTCGTTCCCTAAGTTACTAGCACTTTTATTGACACTATTAGCAGACAGCATTCCCTTGATGTCACCTTGTTTTATTGAAGACTTTTCAATAGAAATTCTGTCTGCCATTGAATGAATTTCTGACACAGGTTCTGAGGTACCACTAGATGATGTAGTGCTTTGACTATCCTGTGTTAAAATACTACAATGTTTGATCTGTGGAAGATCTGATTCAGTAAGACACTTTTTTATCATGGGCTTTTCCATGGTAACTATATGGTCCTCAGTGCCACATTCAGGTGTTCGCTCCCTCCTTAGTTGAGCAGCTGGACCATAAGTCTGACCACTGGTTGACTCCATCATGCTTATTGTATAAGATTTTTTAAGAGGTGGGCGGGATGTTGATGGTGAGTATTGACTAGTTTGTGGTTCTGGTGCGCGTCGCGCTGCTTTATTAGAGTTTGAGATTCTATCTTCCTCAGATCCAGCTAAACGACACACATCACCAGTTGGAGCCAATTGGTGTCGCCAGGTCTCATTAAAATCTGATAGATCTTGTAATTTTCTATTAAATGAATCATCATGTTGAGTCTCTTTATTTGAGGATACATTGTCCTGTTTTGCAACATCCTCAGAAGAATTTCTTACTCCCCCAATTGCACCAAAATCTTGATTCAGACCTGCTAAATCTTCCCAGCGTGGTTGTTGTCTTGGTGACCTTGGACTAGATTTAGGAGACTGGTTAAAATTTGTAACACCTCCATCAACATTGGACTCAAACAAAAGTTTTGTAAAGTCTCTCCTGGCTGGAGCCTTTCCTTTTTGCATACGAGCATGACTAAACATACCTTCATCTACACTGCAGGACTTGCCTATCATTGACAAAGTTGTAGGCTTTTTAGGAACAGCTGCCACATTTTCAGTTGGTGTGTTACTATTGCTCTTGGATGTTACAAGTTTTTCCTCTTTAATGTTTGATGTTTTTGGTGACATGATTGGAGACACGACAGATACAGGCACTTCAGATTTTGTTGTTTTTGTATGTTCAGGCGAGTATTGACTGAATGGAGATGCAGGCGACACAGGAGACAAAGGTGATGTCATATCAGATGTGTCTTTTTCAAAAGAAGAACTCCTTTGTACACGATTCACTTTCATCTCATTTAAAATACCCTGACGTGTTAAAAAATCTAAGTCCTCATCAGAAAGATCAAATTCCACTCGACCATGTCGAGAATCAGACCTTTTCATAGCAGATGATTCTCCTTCAACACATCCAAAACCAACCTTTTCCCTTGTTGGTGTTGGAACTTTATCTGGTCCTCCTAAGGGAGATATTACCCTACTGTGTCTTTTTTGAGGAAAGTCCTGTTGATTTGTTTGAGTATTTAGCACATTAGATTTGATTGGACGCAGTGGAGCTCTAATCACTCTCGAGGTTTCAATAACTTGAATCTCTTCTGCTGGCCGTTCTACAAAATTGTCTGAGGGTGAAACAGGAGAATGAACTGATTTTTGGTTGCTTGGCAATGGTGGGATGATATCATTGCTAACACCAAGGTTGTAAGAAAAGTCAAGTAAACCTGCAGTTCCACTAGTATCCTCATAACTACTCCTCATATTGTCAAATGACCCAGAGCGACTACGGTTAACTGAAGCACCATCATGGACTTGCATATGAACTGTATCTACGTCACGTTTAAAGGCTTTGTCAATCTGAGCATTAATATCCTTCAGAGTTCTAGTTAACGGAGAATCTGCCTCACTAATACTATCAACTGACATACTTCTTCGTCGTTGATATGCCATCCTCGAATCTTCATGCACATTAAAACTTTCTGCCGATGCAGACAGCTCACTGATAGTCACTGATGACAGAATGTCAGTCTGGCTACCATTGTATGATGTCATATTGTCCAATGATTTTTGTATATCTGATGGCACACTTAAGCACTTTGACATTTGTGCTGCTGACATATGTCCCGGCTTTTTGAATGCAGGATTGACTTGCTTGTTTTTATCCTGACCTGATTGACTAGCTGAGTGTGATTGAGACTGCATGGAAGACTGTGAGTAATTTTGACTGGTGACATGAGATAACTGTTTAGAATGATCACCCACAACATGTGAAGTATGGATATACTCCTCAACTGATGTGCTTTGTTTATAAGATGAAGAAGCCACTGCTTCATGCGATAATGGCTGACTAGACACATGATTGCCCACAGAGTTCACAATAGAACCAGACTTTTCATGAGGCTGTTCTGGAGATCTATGAACACTAACAACTGTACTTTTGTCTGGTAGAAAGGTTGTTTCCAATTTATCATGGCCTACTTCTAAATGAGGACATTTTCCTAAACCACTGATTCTACGTTCTTTTTCGGACTCTCCATCCGACATGATTTCTGCATAATCATGGTGACGTGAATAATACTGAAAGGTAGTAGGAGGAGGAGGTTCATCTGGTGTCCCAGCTGGAGTGGACGACCCACTACTCATCCAGTTCTTACGTTTGGCGCCTGGACTTTCTGGCAAGTCAATTGTGAACACTACTTTACTATTGTCTGTATTCTTTGAATGACCATGAACCGATTCTTTGTGGCCATGAGTTGTTTCTTTGTGTTTATCGGCAGTTTTCTCTTTCCTTCCATCCCTGCTAGCTTCAAGAGGGGATGTCTTACCATCTTTTCTATGTGCTACATCCACACTTGACAAGTTTGGACTGTGCTTTTTATCGCATGGCTTTAGAACATTAGCATCACTAACATGTAGAATAAATTTATCATTTTCACACACTTCCATTGGTCCAGCCACAGAGTTTGTATCATGAGATTTCCTAACTTGGTTAGTGCTTGGTGATGAATCTCTCACACCATGCTGACCTGTCCGATGCTTCCCAGCACTAGGAGGCTTGCCATGATCCACTCTTTGATTATCTGCCCTGTCCTCACTCTGTCTAGGAGTAGAAGGTGCAGAAGGCACACGTCGTGGTATAACCTTCCTTTTATTGTCAGTACGCACAAATGATTGCTTACGTTCTGCACTATTGTCAGAGCTTCGAGGAGGGTCCATCTCTGTAGCACTATTATCTGATGAAAGAAAAAGAAAACATGTTCAGTACTGCTTCTACAATGCATAAAAATAGGGGGAAAACTTCATCGTTGAGCAAAAAATAAGAAATGTAACTTTAGATGCAAAGTTTTCCTTGCAATTAGAAAGATATTAGATGGATCAATTTATAGTCATATCAGCGTAGGAAAAACTTATAAGCAATTTCTCAGTTCATATAATTATTGTGTCCAGAAAGTGAATGTGTGAAATTCTTTAAAATCTCATGAAAATGAAAATTAACAATCAAAGAATTATCCAAACGTCTATTGAATCCAATAACAAAAATCCCATATTAACTGTACAATCTATTGGAAAATGGTACCTAAATTTTCTGTATTTCCTCGCACATCAATTGCCATTTCACGATCACCAGCCATTATGAAGCTTGGATAAGACATAGAATGATCTGACTGCAATAAAGATCTTGGTGACTCAGATGATAGAGAACGTTTGTGTCGCACTGGTGGCTTGGATTCGTCATCTATAACACAAATATTTACATTCCAGTTTAGAACAAACAAAGACTAAAACAATGTAATAAAACAATACAAATACACAATCTATATACATTTTTTTTTTTTAAAGTTCATGTGAATTTGCTTTATTAAATGCAATAAGAAACTAGAGCTTCACATGTCAAACAGGGTCATCACTGAGATAGCGGTCTGTAAGGAATAAAGATTTGTTTTTGTGAAAAAAAAACATATGTCTCCCCTTATTATCCAATATGCATATTTGCTGGTTTTTACGGCCTGCACAAGATGTCACTGAAAAGTTTGCACTTTTTTTACCTTTGACCTTGAGGTAAAGGTCACAGTGCCCTGCATATCTTCTGTGGCTGATACAGGTACACTGCAAGTTTCATCAAGATATCTTTAACCTTTTAAAAGTTACACCCTGGACAAGATGTTACTGAACATTTTGTGCTTATTTGACCTTTGACCTTGAGGTCAAGGGCATAGTGCCATGCACATCTTCAGTGAGGGATGCAGATATACTGCAAGTTTCATAAGTTATCTTTAATCTTTTAACAGTTACAGCCCGGACAAGATGTTACTAAAAATGTTGCACTTATTTGACCTTTGACCTCAAGGTCAAGGTCACTGTGCCCTAAACATCTTCTGTCATTGGGTGATGCAGGTATACTGCAAGTTTCATCAAGATAGCTTTAACGGTTTAAAAGTTATGGACCGGACAAGAAATTATTAGAGGAAGGATAACAAGAAGAAGACGAAGAAGATGAAGAACCAGGGTTAAAACAATAGTTCTCCCTTCTTTGAAGGGAAGACATAATAAATTTAAATACTGCATTTAAACAAGAGGGCCTTAACGTCCATCTGGATTGGCATTTGGATATTTTTGATCCTAGGGTCACTCCTTGAACAAAGTTGGTTCTCCATGCCCTAAATAACTACAAACCAAAGCATTATGCACTATAGGCCTTCTAATTTATAAGAAGATGTTTGAAATTTTATTAAATTTTCCTCATTTGGGCAACCAACCTCCATGGGTACCTAACCTCGCCATTTGAACAAATCTGAATCCCCTTCCCCTTAGGATGACATCTTCCAAGTTTCAATGAAATTGGTCCAGTAGTGTTT